>JANAVB010027134.1:0-27864 GCA_029216955.1 Iris pallida
GAAGTGGTCATATGTAATTGGATTAGGTTTGTTTGGTTTAGATTGGGTCATGTTTGGGTTCAGTGTTACCATGACTCTAATTTAAGTCATTGATGATCATGGATAAATAAATAACATCTAGGGACTCAATTGAATGGGACACAAGTGGCATGTGTGTAGTAGACTTAATGTGGGTCATGTCTATATTTTGGGTTGAGATGTTTGGGTTGGAATTGTGTCTCAAAATCAAGTTGGAAGTGAAAGTGATTTCATGGTAGGAGTTAAAATTAGGTCGTGTCAGAAAAGTTGTGCGATTGAAATGAAGTACAAAGAGGTGCGTTTGAGTGGGACACAAAGGTCATGGGTGTAGAGTGTCTCGACTAGATCATAAATGCAAAATTGGTTTTAAGAAAACAACTAGTCTTGTGCTCCTAAACTAAAAGTCATGGCAAGGTGTATTTGATGATCATAAATAAAATTAGAAATTTAGTAATAACAAAAAAATATAATTAATTATATAAAACCCTATTTAACCAAAATAAATTCCTAATTAGATATAAATCAGCCCTAATCTCTAATTAATCCTAAAATTTTGAAACAGGGGCTTACAGATGTCAGCAGCAGGGGTTGGCTGATGTGGCGCAGTTCCTACGGTGTTGGTGCTCGACGCATCGCCTTTTGGCACCCAGACTCGACGAGTCTTCTTCGACTTTGGCAGCCATTTAAAAGGACTCGCGCTGCCTTCAGAGAGGAACTCCTCGTACGCTTGCTGGTCGAATCGTCAACTAGCATCTTCTGGGAGGAGCCAAGCTTGTTGTCGTCGGATTACGACCCAGCTTTCTCGTTGGAAGAGAAATTCGTCCCCAGCAGAGTTGCCAGCTTGTTTGCCATTAAAACATGTTTGAGAAACTTTTATATATAACAAACAAAATACAGTACAACTTGGATCCACGACGGGATCTCTCGAGTACAAATTTATTTTTCTGGGGACGAGTATCGATAGAGGGTTGATTCTTTACTCCGTTGACGATCTGACGGTGATCTCGAACTCTCTGAATTCTGGGCGACTGTCTTCGAGTGTGAATAAAGAAATGATCCTTCTATTTATAGGGGTTGGAATGATCCATTCATGCATGTAGGATCAAAATGTAAAGCGATATACTCTAGAGGGGGGTGAATAGAGTAGGCAGCGGAATATTAGCTATTAATAATGTTAGTAGCAAGATCACAGAAATATATCACATATATAAAAAAAGTAAAAGTAAAGTGCAGAGCACAAACGCAAACATGACGATGTATACTGGTCTCCTTCTTGTGAGGACTAATCCAGTCGAGAGAATTCTAGCTCCCGGCTGAAATCCACTACGAAAAATCGTAAGTTTTCATACGAAGTCCTTGCAACTTCTACAGATGCAAGTTTTTATCCGAAGCACTTGACCAACTTTAATTATGAAGTGTCTTACTTCTTATCAAGCCTCTCGATTATAATCACTCTGAACTACTAGACCGTACCGTACTGGCAAATTAACTAGAGGATTGTAACTGGCTTGGGATTTGAAAATAGAAGTTTTTGAAGGCTTTTGAAGACCATTGTAAGCTTAGAGAGAAGAGATGGGAAAGTGAATTAGTGTGTTGGAATGGTAGAAATTTTTTTCTATTTATAGGATTTTCAAAGGGAGAATTCTGTTAGAATTTGAACAGAATTCTATGAGAGAATCTTGGCATATAGTCGTTGCATCTGTAACTGCGGGAAGACTGAGTTTAAAAAATAATGTTCCACCAACCGAACTTGGGCCGAATTTGGGGCGAATTTGTCCAGAATTCTGCTAGTTCAGAATGGGTGAATTGTAACTCAGGTTTTGGGCTTTTTGAAAAGTTGTCAAACAGTTAGGAAATTTGTTTTTAGTTTTGGGATAGTTTTTTAAACGAAAGGATATTTTTGAAAACATTTCTGGGTAGCCTATTTGCAGTACGACTCGGTTTACATTGTATTCCTAGACTCAATAAAATGTAAAAAATATATTTTTAATTGATAAAAGAAAATACAGACGTAATGACAAGCACAGCTCCAAGTCTTGAACGGTAACAGGCACAAGCTTTAGCAGATCATCCAAGTAGCCCTTATATCGAGACAGGGTTAGATCAATTATCAAAATCTGGTTCGACCATGACCAATGGGCCAACAATCTTCCCATTTTGATATTGAAAAACCTTGAACGATATAACATCTTGATCTTGATTTGACAAAAAAATATAAAAAAAATTTGTTCGTTTATTTGGTATTATCTCCTCTTGGTACAAATTATCCTGAAAAAGATGTTAGGTCCTTTTCTCCCGTTGTCACTTAGCAAAATAATTGCAAAGAGAGAAACTCCACCATAATTCATGCATAAGTAACAAACGTTGAAGAAACACAGAGAAAATAAAAATAAACATATTTCATAGGCAGTTTATGAATGAAGCAGTAAGTAAAAGTTAATTCTAAACATAAGTGCATACCAAAAAGAGACAAAAAATTCTAAAATTAAAATGCATAATAATAATAAGTTTGAAAAACATCAACTCAGCATCTCAAGCAGTCATAAAAGTACATACAAGGAAATACTATCTTGGAATGTAGGGACATTTCCAAGAATACATAGTCATAGACAGAGTCTAATAAGAAAACATCTAGACAAATACAGTAACGTCTAGATCAAGTCCTCATTATCGTCAGCACGATCAACATCAGCACCATGTCCTGAAGGACCAGTCCAAGAAGTGCCAGCTCCATGAGATGGATGTAGAGTAGCACCAGAACCACAGTACCAATCATATGCATTACCGGACTCGAATAAACCGCCTTATCCTCATAGTGGTAGCCAGAAACAGTAGGATCTTGCGAAAGAGAAATGTCATGCTAACCAGAATGGGTAAAATGCAGATTCGTAAGAGAATTTACAAGTGTCTAAAATCGACTAGCATCGCGAAACTCTTGTTCCCGCAATGTGTCAGTCATAAACACTCGCAAGGAGTTGTGCTCATCCAACTGAGCATGCCGCATATCATCCAAATGATGATGGAGACCCTCAAATGACATAGGGTAAGTCTGAGGTGGATGAGGTAGTACAGTAGGAGGAACAGGAGTGCCAGAGGCACTACGACAAGAGAGCTGAAGATGCTTGGGCTCAGAGTCACGAGCACAAGAGGACAAGTCAATCTCAAAGTGCTGGAAGATGATAGGAAGGATCATCACGTAGAGGAGAGTCCTCTTCATCTCGCAACACCTAGCCATCATCTGGATAATCGTCTTAGAGGCAGAAAAGGGAATCCCATGATGAATGTGATAGAGAGCAGACATTTCAAGACTAGCTACATCATCTTTTGAAGTGGATTTTGGTAGTATAGTGGAATAGACAATACGATATAACTCATAGAAGAACAAGTTCAAATGTATGGGTTTGAACTTGCCGGGACGGACGGGTTCAGGAGCACAAAGTTGAGTCTTGAAGTTATTCAAAGTCATATCATTTGAAAATTAAAAATTAGTGATATCGAAAAGCGGTTACCTATATTTAGAATTTGTAGGATCTTCGCTAAGTCGTTATCATTAAATTGAATATCAATGCCTGTGACATGGCTCTTAACAAAATAATTATTATCAGCTAAAGTAAAATTGCAATAAAATAGTCGAATTGTATTAGTGGCAATGGGAAATGAGTGTGCAACAAGGTTATGCAATCCTAAAGTTTCAAAGTAGGGTTTGTGAGACATAAAGATCGTGCACTTTATCGGTGCACCGGGGCAAATGTTACGAATTGAAAAAGCTGCATACCATAACAAAGATTGTTCAAGAGTTTCAAAGAAAAACTCATTGAACCCCCCGTCATCCGTTTGGACGGGGGAAAAGAGAGATCCTTGGATAGTATTCGAAGATGAGGCTTCTTCACTAGCCGTCTTCTTTCTATTGAAGGGATTATGGATTCTAGGCATGATTTATAATGGAAAAAATAATTTTTTTATGAAAATAGGAAATTGAGAAATGGAGAGACGAAAGAGATTATACCTTCTCAAAATAAAGTTTATGGAAGCGGAGTATATTCCACGCTCGAATCTAAAGTTTGGAGCAAAACTCCAAAAGAGTATGGAGGAATCAAAGATGGAAAAACTAGGGTTCTTGATGCTGTTCGCGGCTGATGGTTCTGTTTGGATAAGAAAGAAGATGAAAAGAAAAGTGGGTCATTCAGTTTCTATTTTAAAATACCCGACGCCAGTCGAGTTCGGGCCGAACTGGAGCCGAGTTCGCCTAGATCTCTGTTGAGGTATTTTGCACAAAAAAAATGTCATTTTTTATATTCATCATTCCTTTTCAATTATTTAATTCCATGATTAGTAATCTTAAATTTTAATTAATATAATTAAAATTATTTTACGAATTAAATTTTGGTATGCATTGAATGTCTCAGATTAGCTGTAGGAGTACTGTCCCAGCTAACGAAGGTTCACAGGGGAACGCTTAAGTACCGTTTCTCTTTAGCCATAGCCGTGGATATAGGCAGACCCTTTGTAGGCTTGTCTCGAAAATAGTTTTTGCATAATGAAAATAATTAATAAGATAAAATTAATATTATTAACATCTAAAATTCCTAATTTTTGATGTAAATAATTGAATCGATCTTCCGTTAAAGGTTTTATAAAGATGTCAGCCAATTGTTTCTCTGTGTCTACGTATTCTAGATTTCTGTCTCCATTTGATTGATGGTCTCTAAGAAAATGATGTTGAATCTCAATATGTTTAGTGCGAGAGTGACATATAGGATTCTTAGTCAAGTTGATAGTGGTAGTGTTGTCACAGAAAATGGATATGTGTGTGTAGTATAAACCAAAGTCTTCTAAGGTTTGCTTCATCCACAAAATTTGTGCACAACAATGTCCTGCAACGATGTACTCAACCTCAGTAGTCGATAATACGACAGAATTTTACTTTTTGCTAAACCAAAAGACTAGAGCTTTACCTAGGAAATGACATGTGCCGCTAGTACTTTTTCTATCCACTTTGCATCCAGCAAAATCAGCATCTGAATAACCAGTTAGGTGAAAGGACGTGATTTTGGGATACCATAAGACGACAGAAGAAGTGCCTTTAAGGTATCAAAAGATACGCTTAACTGCGTACAAGTGTGATTCCTTAGGGTTAGCTTGAAATTTTGCACACAAGCAAACACTAAACATTATATTAGGACGACTAGCAGTTAAATAAAGTAAACTGCCAATCATATCTCGATACTTACTTATGTCGACAGGTTTGCCTTGTTCATCTATATCGAGCTTGGTTGAAGTTGTCATTAGAGTGCCAAGAGGTTTGACGGATTCCAGATCGAACTTCATTAGCAAATATTTTATGTACTTGGCTGGATTGATGAACGTCTCATTATTGGTTTGTTTGATTTGCAGTCCAAGAAAGAATTTGAGTTCTCATATCATGCTTATCTCAAACTCATTTTGCATATACTTGGGGAATTCTTGACAGAGAGATTCATTAGTCGATCTAAAGATAATATCATCAACATAAATTTGAATTAAAAGTATATTTTTATTAAAAGACTTTATAAAAAGTGAAGTGTCAACCTTGCCTTTTAAAAAACCAATATCAAGTAGAAAAGAGCTTAGACGGTCGTACCAAGCACGAGGGGCTTGTTTCAAATCATATAGGGTTTTTTTCAACTTGAATTCATAATCAGGGTTTTTGAAATCAGTAAAACCTGGAGGTTGAGCTACATAAACTTCTTCTTTTATAAAACCATAAAAAATGCGCTCTTTACATCCATTTGAAAATTTTTAAAATTATGAAAACATGCAAATGCATATAACATGCGAATGGATTCTAATCTCGCAACTGGGGCATAGGTCTCATCGTAGTCAATACCTTCCTCTTGGTTATATCCTTGAGCTACGAGTCGAGCCTTGTTACGAATGACTAAAGCATTCTCATTTAATTTATTTCGAAATACCCAGCAGGTGCGAATGACCGGATGATCAATGGGCTTGGGAACAAGTTCCCAAACTTGATTCCGTTTAAATTGGTTTAATTCCTCTTACATAGCATCTAACCAATAGTTATCACTATATGCTTCTTCAATAGTCTTAGGTTCTAGCTGTGAAATAAATGCAACACATGAAGCTATATCTCTGGTAGAGAAATGAGTACTTACGCCCTTGGTGATCTCACATATTACCAAGTCCTTGGGGTGGTCAGCCATAAATCTCATCCTTTTTGGCAGACTCTCAAGGTAGCTGGTTCCGATTTTTGGTTCTGTAGATGCCTTGTTTAGTGTACTGATGTCTTCGTCATCATCATCGTCAATCGTTTGTTGATTTAGTTCGTCGAAGGTGACATTCATTGATTCTTCGATGATCATAGTCCTTTTGTTGAAGACTGGGTACCCTTTGCTTTTGGCCACATAACCTAAAAAGATACCCTTATCGGCCTTTTCGTCAAATTTACCCAGATTATCTTTGGTATTAAGTATGAAACATTTACAACCAAAGATTTTGAAATAAGAAACAATGGGTGTTCTATCAAACCATAACTCATAGGAAGTCTTCTTCGATTTAGGTCCAATTAGAACCCTATTGAGAACATAACAAGCTATATTGACAGCTTCAGCCCAGAAATATTTGGATAGACAAAATCGGTTCAACATTACTCTAGCCATTTCAGACAGAGTTCTGTTCTTACGTTCCACAACTCCATTTTGTTATGGAGTCCTAGGGCAGGAGAACTCGTGCAAATAACCGTATGTATCACAAAATTACTCAAACTCTGCATTCTCGAATTTGTCGCCATGACCTCTTCGGATACAAGTGATCATGAACCCTTTCTCATTTTGGACTTTCTTGCAAAATGAGATGAATTCAAATAGTGCATCGTTCTTGCGTGCGAGAAAGTATACCCACGTGTATCTAGAAAACTCATATACTATTACGAATGCATATAACTTACCACCTAGGATAGCAATTCTACTAGGCCCAAATAAATTCATATACAGTAATTGTAGAGGTCTAGTGGTACTTACAGCATTTTTGGACTTAAATGTGGATCGGGTAGCTTTGTTCTTTTCACATTCACTATATATCGTATCCTTCTTAAAAACAATATCTGGTAAGCCGCGTACCAGTTTTTTTCGTGGATAGTCTTAAAATTGTGTCCATGTTTGCATGACCGCGTCTCATATACCATAGTTGACTCTCATCATTCTTGGCTAGTAAGCATCTACCTACTTTGTTAGCATCTTCCAACAAATAGAAAACATATATATTGTCTTCCCTAATACCTTCAAAGATAGTACTACCAGTTGAGCTATCAACTATAGTATATTTGTCTTTGACAAAGTTAATACCATAACCATGGTCAGCTAAATAGCTTATGCTGGGTAGATTATATTTTAACTCGGTTACTAGACAGACATCTTTAATCACAGGATAGGGAGCCTTACCAATGTTACCGATACCTACTATATACCCTTTAAAGTTATTACCGAAGGAGATGTATCCTTCTTTCGTCTTCGATAGTGTTGCAAATAGAGAAGCATCACCAGTCATGTGTTGTGAGCAACCACTGTCGAGGATCCACTTGCTTTTAGCATGAGTAGGGTGTTCCACCTACAAAAAAGTTTACAGATAAAACTTTTGGTACCCATTTCTTGTAGGGTCCTGATATGTTAGTCTTTAGTATCCATGCACATATATCCAAATCAACTAACTTCCTTACTCTACATGTAGGAGAAATATAACCAATGGTGCCACAATAATGATATCTAGCATGATGAGTGTTAGGTGCAATACGTTGTGTATAATTGGTAGGTCTTTGTTTTCTAGTTGGATACTTGTAGTAGAAAGCTTGTCGGTTAGTCTTCTTGGGCAAAGGTTTGGCTATGTTTGGTCTGACAGTGTAGGGTTTGACTGTGTTTCGATGTTTTGGTAATTAACACGTGTAAGGGTAGGAAGCAGCAACTTCAGGCTGTTTTCCTAACCTAATTTTTAACTTTTTTGAAGTGTCATAAAGCTTGGTATAGTCAGCTGTGAGTATATCATCTCTGACTAGTGCATGTTGAAGGCTCTTCTTCTTCTTGAGTAAGTCTTCCTTAAGTTTGGCAATGGTCTTATCTTTTTCTTCGGATAACTGTGTAGTCTCGTGTAGTTGCAACTTGACAAAAGAAAGCTCACCAGTCTCACTAGGGTTCTCATCATTTCTAACCTCAGCTAGTAAGTCGGTAAGTCTTTCTATTTCACTTTTGTATTCTTTGGGTACCTTTTTAAAGTTCTGGTATTTGCTACGCAGTTTTCTGTAGTCTCCTAAGAGGTCACTAAAGGCTTCACATAATTGTTCAAAGGTAAAATCATCATATGTATCAAACAAGGGATTAGTATTTACCTGATCATATGCTATTAAACATACATTTGCAACGTTGTCTAATTGTTCATCTTCTGAGTCATTGGCTTCACTTTCATGCCATATGCTTGTGTTGGCATATCTCTTGGAAGTAGATTTTTTCAGGTAACTCTTTTCATATTTATTGCCCTTCTTGGTTGATGATGATGCTATCGGATAGTCCTTTTTGATGTGTCCGTTCTTTTTGCAACCATAGCAGATTGGATCTTCTTTATTGTTGTTATTGTTGTTGTCTTCCTTTGTTCTTCGGTTGAATCTCATGAACTTCTTGAATTTCTTCACTAGGAGAGCTTGATCCTTAGTGTCGGAGTCACTATCGTTAGAATTTTCTTTGATAGTCCTTATATGTTAAGCTTTGAGGGCGATTGATTTCTCCTTTGGTGCAGTGTCTTCAAAGTCTTTAAGTTCTAGCTCGTGAGTGAGTAGCTTTCCCATGAGTGTTTCAAGAGACATGGTAGTGAGGTCGTTTCCTTCAATAATTGTTATAGCCTTTGGAATCCAGTTCTTTGTGAGAGCTCGTAGCAATTTATGAATATTTTGATGATTATTATATTCCTTGCCTAGGGAGGACAAAGGATTTACAATATCCAGAAATCTTGAAAACATCTAAGTAACAGTTTCGTTTGGCTTCAACTTGAACGCATCATACTCTTGAGTAAGTCTACTAATCTTAAACTCCTTGACTTGTGTCGTGCCTTCATGTGTAACTTCGAGATGTTTCCACACTTTGTGGATGTTGTGTAAGTAGACACGCTGTTAATTCAGTCCTGTCTAAAGCACAGAATAAAGCATTAATAGCACGTGCGTCAAGACTAGCCTCTTTTTTTCAAGAATTAGTATATTTTTCATGTGTTTTTTCAACCAATTCTCCGTCAATAAGAACCCGGGGAGGCATTTTATAGCCATCAACAACAATAGACCATAGTTCGAAATCTAGAGATTTCAAGAAGAAACTCATACGTGTTTTTAGTATGTATAGTTGGTACCATCAAACAGTGGGGTTCTATTTATGGCTTGTACTTTACTTGTGAATTTCATAGTTGCCATATGTGATATAGTGATCTTATGTAACAACAGTTATATACTAAAAAACATAATAACAATGTTACCTCGCTTTACCTGTATAACCCGCTCTGATACCAATTGTAGGAACGAAATGTAAAGCGATATACTCTAGAGGAGTGTGAATATAGTAGGCAGCAGAATATTAGCTATTAAAAATGTTAGTAGCCAGATCGCAGAAATATATCACAGATATAAAAATATAAAAGTAAAGAGCAGAAAGCAAACGTAAACACGACGATGTATATTGGTCTCCCTCTTGTGAGGACTAATCCAGTCGAGAGAACTCTAGCTCCCGGTTGAAATCCACTATAGAAAACCGCAAGTTTTTATACGAAGTCCTAACAACTTCTACAAACGCGAGCTTTAATCCGAAGCACTCGACCAACTTCAATTGTGAAGTATCTTACTTCTTGTCAAACCTCTTGATTACAATCACTCTGAAACTTCTAGACCGTACCGCACTGGCAAATCGACTAGAGGATTGTAACTGGCTTAGGATTTGAAAATGAAAGCTTTAGAAGACTTTGGAAGACCGTAGTAAGTTTAGAGAGAAGAGAAGAGAAAGTGAATTGGTGTGTTGAAATGGTAGAAATTCTTCTCTATTTATAGGATTTCCAAAGGGAGAATTCGGCAGAATTCTTTGAGAGAATCTCGGCAGATAGCCATTACATCCGTAACTGTTGGAAGACTGAGTTTAAAAAGCAACGTACACTAGCCGAACTCGGAGCAAATTCGCCCAGAGTTCTTCTGGTTCAAAATGGGTGATTTTTGGGTTTTGAAACTCAGGTTTTGGGCTTTCGAATGTTCAAAAAGTTAGGGCTTGTGGTTTTGGGCTTATTTTCAAAACATATGGGTATTTTTGAAAACATTTTTGGGTAGCCTATTTGCCAGTACGACTCGGTGTACATTGTATTTTATAGACTCAATAAAGTATGAAAATATATTGAATAAATGAAATTACAGACTCAATGACAAACATGGCTCCAGTCTTGAACAGTAGCAGTAGCAGTTCTAGTAGATCGTCCAAGTAGTCCTTATATCGAGACAGGGTTAGATCAATTATTAAAATCAGGTTCGATCATGATCAATGGGCAAACAGTAAAGTCATCATATAGAAGATTGTCTGATACCTGATCAGATGCCATTAAGCAGACATTTGCTAAGGTATTGTGTCTTTCCTCTTCTTCTAATTTGCTAGCCTCGCTCTCACGCCAGATGCTAGTATTTGTATACTTTCGATTAGTTGTTGACTTTCTGCTTGATCGGTCGTATCGACTGCTCTTATTGGCTATTGGATAGTCCTTAATATGTCCAGTCTTTTTGCATCCAAGCATATAGTTTTTTCTTCATTGCTTTCTTGGATGTCTTTATTCTTTCGGTTTGATTTCTCAAACCTCAAGAACTTCTTGAAGTTTTTGTCCAATAGGTCTTGTTCATCACCATCTGAATCTTCATCGTTAGTGTCTTCACTTGAGAACCTTTTGGCTTGTACTTTGAAGGCGACAGATTTTTCTTTTGGAGTTGCCTCTTCAAAGTCTTATAGGTCAAGCTCATGGTTCATGAATTTGTCCATCAGTGTCTCTAGTGACATTATGGTGAGATTGTTTTCATCAATGATTGTTGTAGTCGTCGGGTTCCAATTCTTGGTTAGTCCCCTGAGCACCTTCATGATCTTTTCACGGTTACTATAATATTTACCAAGAGAAGATAGAGGATTAGTTATATCTATGAAACGTGTGAACATCTGTGTGATTGATTTATTTGGCTTCATCTTAAAAGCCTTATACTCTTGTGTTAGTCTTTTGATCTTGGATTCCTTCACTTGTGAAGTTCCTTCATGAGTTATCTCAAGAAGTTTTCAAATCTCGTGTGAATTGACACAGGTAGATACTCTATTGAATTCAGTATTGTCTATGGCACAGAATAAAGCATTAATGGCTTGTGCATCTAGACTAGCATGTTTCTCTCTTTTATGTCAGAGTATCTATCGTGTGGCTTATCTACTAGCTTATCATCAATCACAATTCGGGCCGGTTTCTTGTAACCGTCCATAATTATCGACCAAAGATCAAAGTCAAGTGATTTAAGAAAAAACTCATGCATATTTTCCAATATGTGTAGTTTGTACCATCAAATATAGGAGGTCTATTTGTGGATACCATTCACCTGTGAATATTGATTTCACGACTGCCATATATACTCTCTAGAGTGTTATGTATAAGTATAACCCGTTCTGATACCAATTGTAGGAACATCGAGCACCTCTAGAAGAGGGTGAATAGAGTGCGTGTGTGTAGCAAAAAGATAATCACCAAATTAGAAAATTATATACAGTGTCACAGATGATAAGTGTTAGGCAGATTATAACAAACTATATACAAAATTAAATATATAAAGTAAAGAGCATTAGAAACACAAACTCATGACATGACGATGTATACTGGTTTCCCTCTGAGAGGACTAGTCCAGTCTCGAGTACTCTTGCTCGATGTTAATCCACTATGGCACAAGCTTTGAAACCGAAGCACTTGCAGCTCCTTACAACCATGAGTTTTTATCTGAAGGACACGCAAATTCAAATAAGGCAAACTTTAAAAACTGGAACATTTTGGAAAGCCTTCTTTACAAACTTGAACCAAACTCTAGATCAAACAGGAATGGTACTTGGCTTGGCTAGGAGTTGTCAAAGGCTAGATATGAAAGTGTAAAGCTCTTGATGCTTCTGAATAGATAGAGAAGAGAAGAATGAATGAGTGATTTGGAATGGGAACTTCTCATCTATTTATAGCATTTTATGGGCAAAACTCGGCATGAGTTCGGATGCAGATTTTTCGTAATTCAAAAATTGGTTGCACATCCTCAGAAAGACCACAAGTCTTCAGGAACTGTCCTGACCGAACTCGGGCAAAGTTCTGGCCGAACTCTGGCCGAACGCTCATGGTGATTTTATGTTCTTAATGAAGATTAAATTAGGTATATCAGGTATTGGGCTTTTTGGGTATTGGATATTGGCTAGTATGTAATGTGGAATATAATATTTGTGGATAGGTAGGCTATTTTGAAAGTGGAGTTTAGTAGCATAGCCAGTTGCTAATCCTATCGACCTCACATTTTTCTTAGACTCAATAAAGTATAAAGTACAGAATAAAATATAAAAAATGTCTTGATCGGCATCTGTAGTCTTTATTTGATGAAGACGATGAGTGATAGCAGTATGGAAGTAGACGTTCTATTATTGTACCTGTAGCTGCGTATTATTTACGTATCGACCAAAGTTTACGTTGATTATCAAAATCAGGAGTGACTATGACCAATGGGCCAATACCACAGCCCCTTGGGTGAGCAGCACAAGGCCACGAAGTCACCCGAAGAGGCCGAACCTAATTCTGAATTCAAGAGCAGGTTGGTTGTATTCTACGTTGTGTTTCATCTATTTTTAATCATCTTTTTGGTTTGAAACCAACTCTAATGCGTAACGTACGTGTCTACTTCTATCCCCAATTGGCCATCCACGAGGTTGCACACAATTTGTCCATGGCGTCCGTTTTATGAACGTGTGTCAAGACTAAACCAATTTTGGTGCGAGCATGATTCCACTGACTTGCGGAGCCTTTCGACTCCACAAAAAATTTTGGTAACGATCCTAACACCTTGTTCTATCATTTCAATATGCTCGTTGGTCATCTCGTCAAGTTTTACATATTTTTAAAAATCCATTTCCGTCGTACAAGTTATCGAACTAGGAAATTCTTGAAACTATATTGCTTTCGAACTCGGACCTTCATAGAACTTTTCTAAAATAGTTATTACGTGTCCTTTGTTGTGAAAATCTAATTTTCATTATTATTTCAGAATTAGTAATTATTAAGAATTGAGTTGCTTTTGGTTCAAATTGAATCGGCAATTGGCTAAATTGTGCTAATAGTTTGATATAGTAACTAAATATATATTTTATGGTAAATTTTATGATTAAATATTATTTATAAATATTTTAATGATTATTCAAGAATTAAAGTATTATATTTTTATTTTATAAAAATATTATTTTCTCATAGAAATATGATTCAATGAGTAATAGATATGGGTATGGTACTAGTCTAGTTAGAATATGTCGAGTCGAGGCTATATGTAGAGTGTATGACATCGATGTGTCATTGATTGGTGGTTGTATATTCTAGGAGTACGTGATGGTGTAATCAAGGATATTGGAGTCAGACAGCAGTACGCACCGTTGCAGGATACAGGCAAGTGTACCTTGTCGATCTTCCAGTATATTTATTATTTCCTTTTATTGTTGCATATTTATTTTCCAGATTTATGGATATTGAGGACGTAGGGTAAGTTGATAATTAGCATCTGAATTGTATTCAGGTGCTGAGGTCGTCATACAGATATCGAGTATCGACGCTAGGAATAGCGATTATTTTATTTGTATTTTATTGACACGATAGACCATAGGACACTAACATAAGCATGATATGGAGTCATATATGACATATTCATGGCTTGACCTCTATGATAGGATATAGGACTCTCACTTGTGCTTGATTTTATCGCGTTGACATGACTTGACTTGATAGTACTAGAACATGGAGTAGGAGGACATTACTGTCATATCAAGCTACCTTGACATGTTTGACCTTGTCTCTATAGCTGAGACTTGGTTATTACCTGACTCGTTTGTCACCATCTCTATAGTAGAGCATTGGTGTTTTTATACGTTTGCGTAAGGTACCACGATATGGTACCTTGGGTGTAAGATGGAGAGGTGCTTGTGAGCCTCTGTAATTATAGCCTGATATTCTGGACTATGTTTTCACATGCAATATATCACTTAGACTGCATACAGTAGTTATCCTTTAGAGCATATATTTCTTTTACTGTTACATTGGCATGTATATTATGTACCTTGTTATGTCCCCTGAAGACCTGGTCATTTTTCAGGTTTAGACGAGGAGGTTTACCCTGAAGTGTATGGTTCTGGAGATGAGACTAGAGACATACCTGTGCAGGAGGACGAGATAGTCCTAGAGGATTTCTTTTGAGTCATGTCATTCACTATTTAGACGTTGCTACCGTATTTCCTATTTAGTTCAATAAACTTGCAGTTGGATATTATTTCTACTTTCTTTGTTGTGGTGACGGATTGTTTTTTCCTGTACATTTATTATCTTTATTTACTGCTGGACAGTTGACATTATTATTATCTTTATTGTTGGACTTGGATATCTTGTGTTTTACTTTTCTGCGTGGATGAGATTAGTTCTGGACTTGTGACGTGTTGTTGTTATGGGTTTGTTATCATGATTTATAGCTTAAGCATTCGCTAGTGGGCTTGTTAGGTAGATTGACCTATTGGTTATATGCTGCTGGCATGTATCGTATTTCTGGTCCTACGAATTTTGGAACTAGGGCGTTACAGGCTACGATTAAAGACACTGCAAAAAAATGGTTAGAAGTATATGATATTAATCAACATTTTCTGACAAAGTTCTAAACAAAATCATAGGCACATGACGACTATGTGCACATAGCCGGTCATACATAAGTCTGTGCTTCAAATATTTGACAGCATGCGACAACTAAACACATAGTGACTGTACGTATAGCCAACTTTGCAAGTATGCCACCTAGACAAAACATTTGCATCTATACATATATTCATGATGAGCATCCACAGATGACAACATTTATGCGCATGATGGAAAGAATGATGTTATCACATATTCATGACAAAGCCTTTCAGCATCGCCTATGCACATTAGTGGTTTATGGTGTTTGTTGCATATTCATGATGATTTCTCATCCATGTGACAAGCTGTGCATATGTGCCACTGTGTTTAAAATAGATGTCTTCTTCAAAGAGAAACTCTACCCTCTATGGACCTTAGATGTCGGGGTGGATAGTCGGCGGTGATCATGAAGGATCAGCCACATGCTCGTCGACAACAGCTTGGCCCTTATCAGCCTTCTTGAATAAGGTGGATGCGGTCTTGGGCGCCATTGTTGAAGAAGGAGAAGGACTTAGAGAATTTTTTAGTTCAAAAAAAACTAGAAATGAGGGTAACTTTCTCTCTCCAAACAGTTGCCTATTTATAGGCAAACCAAATACATTGTATGCGACCGAGTCACATATATTTATTCCTATATGGCTCATAAATGATATAACCGGTGCCTCGATTCTCGTGTTCATGCTGGCTTCGGTTCAAGATTTCAAAAGATTTTCTAAGACGGTTCAGATATAATGGAAGATCTTAAAAGCTAACAGCCACGTTTCAAAAGCTAACAGCGTGGTAGTGAGTTATGCATCTCTTTGTTCCTATGCGGATCAAAGTTAATTCTTTCTTTCATTCTTCTTTCAAAGTGTTTCAAAATTCGTTCAAGTTTTGAAAACTTTGAAGGGGATCTTGTAGAAGCATAAAAAAACTTAAGCTCAAACGCATGGCAGTTATGCGCTAAAGAACATATTTACTATGCTCCATATACTGAAGATAGTGCACTTTCAAATATGAACAGCAGTGGCCCATACGGTATTTCTTTGAAGTTTATACGTCATTCTTCAAAGCAGTGAACTTAAAGACTATGTGACAAAGACTCGAGCTGTGTACAGGCAAGTCGTATAGTCTATTCCGACATTCCATCAAAAGCTGAGCCATCTCGTGTAGTGTGCAGACGACGGTTACAGTGATGACGTCAGCACTGCCGTTATACTTTACGGCAGTGGTATATGACAAGTTCCGTCAGGAGTATATGGCTTGTAGCTCAAGAGCATCAGTATGAGGCAAAACTTATGTATGCCACGTGTATTATGTGGTCGCATATTGCTCATTTTGTGGAGATCGTACATTACGTGGCCGCATGCCACTCAATACGTCCCATATGACTGAAGCCATATGGTAGCATAAGCGTGACATGCGTGCACGACTCAACCCTACGTTCTTCCAGTTAATTCATACGTCATTAGCTTATTAGGCGCATAGGACAGAAAATAGTGCAATTTTTGCCTCATGCGCGCATAACCATATCCAGTGAAGAAATGTTATAAATAGAGGGACAATGCTTTCCTCATACAGGCACGGACAACGTATGCACACACAGACATACATAGAAGAGAGCTTTTAGGGATAGAGCCTACTTGATGCCCAATCTTCCAATGAGCCAGTGTTAGCAAGCTTTTGCAATCTTCACATCGGATCATCAACTGAGTAAAGAAGTCGACCACATACTTGATCTCTTTCGCTCTAATTCCCATAATTTTTATACTTAGAATTCATGTTTAGGATTCTTTTGTACTCTTTTTGGAAAGTTTTAATTCAAAGATTTTTTTTACACTTTTTGTAAGTATACAAAATCGAACAGTGTTATAAATGACACATGTTAAACGTAGTTATTGTTACTTGCTTATGTAGTTGATTCAAGTTATTCTTCTCATTGCTACTAAATTCACTATATAAACCTTCGTCACTACCTTGTTGTTGTATCACATATTCTTCTAGAGTCTTATCGTAGTATTGTTTTATATCATATTTGCTTTCATGTTTACTTTGCTCCAATTCTGACTGGATAACCAATATTTTTAGTTTTAGAGCATGACTAGTACCTACACTATGGACCCTGTAGAAAGTAGTTGATGCTTTTGGGTTGATTTATGAGTTAGATGTAAGTTAATTAATCTTGTAGAACTTTTCTTATTATTTATTTAGCGAATTTGTCCCTGTATTTGGATTCTAATGTATTGTGGATTTTTGTGCATATTTAAACATTATACTCAGCCTTATTTTCTTTTATTTCTATAGTTGGCTATTGTTGTGAATGAGAAAAGATAGTACTATGATTAAAATATTAAATATGTATATTATAACTGAGGTATAGACAACGTACTATCGTGTATGCTGCAGCTTAGGCTGGACAAGCTACGCACTCGTAACAAATTATTTGGGAGCGAGTCGTGACAATATATATAACTAATTGTACTAACTTAACTACTTACAGAAAATTAATCAAAATAATCCACTACAACTTAGAATTGGTCTCAAGAACAAACCAAGTCAAATAGTAAAGCAACTAAGAAACTAAAGTCTAATAACTAAGAATAATATAAAAGGAATAAGAAAAGGAATATACAACTCCACATAGGATTAAATTGGTACTTCGTTGACAACCGTATCGCAAATGTACTCACCATAGATCTTCGAACAGATATCGACGTCTGTAGTTGTTACAACATATTAAGTTATCATATGATCTAGTACGAGATCTACTGTAAGAAACACAAGTATAATATATAGAGAATAATAACTTGCATGTGAGCATGATTGTACTAATAGGAACTACAATGTGAGAGTAATATATCATAAACTAGTGGCTAACAAGATAATCAATATATATAAGAGCAATATATGATCAATATAGTAATGATTGTATGCTCAGTGTCCTTGGAAGTACAACTTTCAACATATGGAACGAGGTGTAGATACTGAGTAACATGATTTAGCACGTTCTTACAAAATATGATAGAACGTCACGAGATATACAGGATCCACATGCCTAGTGATTGTACTTCTCTCATATACCCATCTCTCATAAGATATAACCTCATGATAGCAATATGATATAGAATAATATGTTTGAACAACCTCTCTCTCTCTCTCTCTCTCTCTCTCTCTCTCTCTCTCATGTGGTGTACAATTTTATACAAGAATTGAATATGCATATATGCTAGTTTATATAGAATATCATGATCAATATAGAGAAATTGTATAAGGTAGCTTAAGATTTGTACTTGCCTGAATCTCATGATGATGTGGTTACAAACTCAATCTACTTGCAAATCCAAATCATGCGATCATCCCAAGAAATTTTTTATGCAGTTGTACACAAAGTTAGATTCTAACCGACTTCATATAAGTATTTACCTAACTAGTTGGTTTATACCAAAAAAAAACCAAAAGTAAATTCTGATTTAATTATTATAATACCTATTTTATGCATACTTAATTTTGTTTCGCAAGTTATTTCTAAATTTCCAGGTTAAAAGTTTGCAATTGAGGAATCTGTGGCATGCAAATCGTGGCGTGTTGTTGACCAAGAAGACAACCATCATGAATGCTAGATTTGTTTCCACAATCCTATAGGTGTTAGCACTACGATTGCACTGGAATCAACGGTTTGCACAAAACTCAATTTGATTAGGGTTATATTTCAATTTCTAGGTCAAAACTAGAATTTTTGGTAAAATCAACTAACCACTTTCAAATTCTAATTACTACTGAATATATCAAACGAATTCAAAAATGGTGAAATAAACTATGTTGTAGTTCGCCATATTAGCTTTTTGGAAAAACAAACAAATCGCATTTTCGAGTTCGAAAACTCCCGTAATCATAAAACACTGGATGTGTTTATTTTGCGGACATCTGAGACCCTAATCTATAGGGTCACAAAACATACTATCCACATAATTTTGGCGTTACAGGCGACTGACCGTCATTGGTTATTTTCTTATAAGAAATATATCAACATACAATATTCTTTTATATAAATAGGGCCTTTTAACCTGTGTTTTCCACTAAGAAAATCAATTAGAAACACCAAGTATAGAGTACAGCCAATAAGTTGCTAATTGTAATTGTTTGCACCCACCATGAATAAATGTTCCTTTCCTTAACTTATAATTCGGTATGTGTGGCTGCACTGGACTGCTCCGACCAGACCCTATCCAGCAGCGAGGGGCGTGGGCATGAGCAATGCACAGGAAATGGCAAGATAAAACCTCGGTGGTTGCAGCATTCATGGGCTTCAAAAGAATCGATTCACATTAGACAGTCAATGAAGCCCAAAAGTTGAAAAATAATCTTAGGGGAGGGAGTGTTGTTCATGACAAAGGAGAATAAGAGAATGGACAAGTGTTGTGTGGGGCAAGAAATATTTTTCATGGTAAAAGTTGATTTTCCTATGGAATCAAAATATTTTTTGCTAAAATTTAATTCCATCCTTTCTTGCAGTATGTATGCATCACCACTTTACCTACTGCCTCATTGAATGTAATTATTAGGAACAGATTTTATTCAAATAGAATAAAAAATGTTGGCCATGTCAAAATGCATGGGCGTAACCATACAACCAGGAACATTCTCTGTTGGAGCATTTCCTTGACATGTAGAGAGAGCTTGCTCTCAATAAATGTCTAGTATTTAGTCCCACATTGGAAAAGCACCATGAAGTGTATCTCAATATATACTTAGTGTGTTATTGAGATATGCACATGGGATGGTGACCCTAAGGAGGGAACCATGTGGGTAATTTTACTAGGAGGTAAGGATAAGACTCCATGTTAAAGCATTAATGCTTTTTGCTCTTGGCGCGCAGTGTGCGTGTGCGCAGTTAACGCAGCGGTGCGCGAGTGCGCACGCTGTGCGCTGTTAGCGCGCGCTATGCATAATTGGCGTACAATGTGCGCCAGTTAGGCTCAATCGTGGCTGTGCACGATTTGAGCGGTTACGAAACGTTCTGGAGCAGTTTTTTCCACATCCCTAACGTTTCATAGACTGGACAGTTGCTGCATGAACCTATATATGGTTCTCTCTCTCTCTCTCTCTCAGGATAGTGCATTCATAATTTTCTTACGAAATATTTCCAAAATTGAGAGCAGAGAAGAGAAAAGCATAGGGAACCTGCGCCATCCGAGGAGTCAGAAGAGCAGAGTGTTCCGAAGTTCTCTGTCGAACTTGCTGGTTCTTGGAAGCTGTTCATGTGGGGCGAATCAAGCTTTGAGCGCCGGTGATCATTCACCCCAGCAGGCTATTCTCTCATTCCATCCATTTCATCTTCTGCACATCCATTTTTATCTCGTTCTGAACGAGTACAGTTCTGATCTAATCAGGAACTGTTAGTGGACATTTGATACTGCTGCTACCGAAATCTTTTGTGCCTTCTTCGGAGTGTTACAATCGATTTTGTTTCTCAGAATCCTCTGGGATCTCTATCGTGCACCTTCTTCGAAGTGTTGCATAAATCAGTTTTCCATCAAAAAATTGTGCCCCGGGACTAACAATCTCAAAGTTTGATCCCACAAGATGAAAAACTTTCGTGCTTCACTCATCGATCCTAACTTTAACAAGTTAGAGAAATTTGATGGAAAGCACTACCAGGTCTGGAAGAGGAAGGTTAGCCTCAATCTTCAGCTTGCGGAAGTTGATCACGTGCTAACCGAGAAAGAACCGACTGTTCCAAAAACTGGGTCTGCAGCCGCAATTACTGCTGCTACTAAAAGTCTGACCAAATGGAGAAGGAAAAATAGCCTCTGTAAGCTTCTAATTCTAAATGCTATGGAGGACTCCCTGGCGGAATCATATTCTAAGAATACTATTGCTAGAGATATGGAAGTCTCTGGAGAAACTGTACGAAGATGACAAGAACAGGAGCAAGATATTTGTGGTTGAAAAATATCACAAGTGGCTCTTTGAAGACGAAAAGACGATGCTATCTCAGGTGAAGGAATTCCTGAAGCTGCGTCAAAAGTTGGAAGATGAGGGGATGCTCCTCAACGACAAGTTCGTTGTTGGAGGGATCGTGTCCAAGCTTCCTACTAGTTGGAGCAAGTTCTATGCAAACATGCATAGGAAGAAACTCGAAATTAGTCTGGAAGATCTCCTCAAGAAATCTATGTTGAGGACCAGATGATGGCTCAACTGAAGGTGGACGTGTAGAACCCTAGAGGGGGGGTGAATAGGGAAATTAAAAATTAACTACAACAATTGATGCAATAAAGACAATTGAAAGTAAAGAGTAGAAAGATCAAACGCAAGGATGTATCCTGGTATCCTCTTTTGAGGCAGTCCAGTCCCGGAACTCTCTCCGGCTTTAATCCACTATTTAACCAAATAGTACACATGAGTTTGGATCCGAAGAACTCGCCAACTTCAACACGAGTTTGGATCCGAAGACTCGCCAACTTCTACACACGAGTTTTCTTACGAAGGCTCGCCAACTTCAAACAAAAGAGAATAAAAACTTGTTGATCTTCTAACACGTGAAGATCGAAATGTACAACTCTTTAATACTCTAGCACTTTGGGAGAGGATGACAATGAAAATCTTGGAAGAGTATTAATGGTGGAGCTCTTGGTTGTTGGAAAATTTATGGAAGAGTTGGTGAAGAAGCTCAAGAGAGAGAGAGCTTTCTTTTATAAGAGAACCAAGAGTTGGTGACATTTAATGCTCTGAATACAGACAGACCGGCATGCCGTCGGTATGCAGCGGCATACCGTCGGTATACCGGCCAAATAGTAACGGTCATATTAATGACCGTTTGAGAGCATTAAATGTGGCCATTAATGCTAGTCAGAGCGATTCAAAAACCAAATATTTGAAACTCGGTATACCGCCGGTATGCCGGAGCATGCCGCCGGTATGCCGACAATTTGTCACAGCAAGTTTTGAGTTGCTAAAAACGGCATACCGCCGGTATGCCGGAGCATGCCGTCGGTATGCCGATAATTTGTCACAACAACTTTTGGGTTGCTAAAAACGGTATACCGCCGGTATGCCGGAGCATGCCGTCGGTATGCCGACAATTTGTCACAGCAACTTTCGGGACATAAAGATCGGTATACCGCCGGTATGCCGGAGCATGCCGTCGGTATGCCGACTATTCGTCACAGCAAATTTCTGGATGCTAAAAACGGTATACCGCCGGTAGGCCGAAGCATCCCGCCGGTATGCCGCTCTGTAGGTATTTGATTTTTGACTTTGTTCTTTTTACTGTCATCCGTCCTTAGGTGTTTACAGATATACCTAGACTAGTACAGACTCGAAGACTCTAAGCAGGAAGACGCCGTCTTATGCAGGGAACGCCGGTAACTGCTCCAGTCTTCAAAGTGAAAGAGATTGCGCTTGAACGGAAGAACTCCATGTAGTCGATCTTCTAAGAATATTTGAATCTGAAGAACAGAAGGCTAAACTACGAAGATGCTGTTAATTAATCAAAATAAAATGTGCCAACAAACTCTCCCATTTTGATAATTGACAAAAGAGAGAGATAGCATCTTCAGGGAGTAGCTCCTCCGTAGGTAGACAGCTCCCCCTCAATACGATTTCTTCCCCTTTGTCACTTAGTCAAAGATGGGGATAGCAATAGAAAATGTGCATAATAAAAATGACACGAGTATATAAAGAGAAGCATGCATTAATATATTGAAGTAAGAAGTGAATACATGCTTGACCCATACATATCATAGTGAAAATATAAAAGACTCTCCACAACGAGAGCTGGACATTAGAGATAACCATAGATAAAGTCCCCGAAGGACAGCAAACAACAAGTACCAACCACACACCGGTCCCCGAAGGACCACAAAAGATAACATAAAAACAAACACATAAAAACTAAAACACGCATAACACGAGACCATCACCCAAAAGGGAATCCATCCCTACTCATCAGCCGGATCGTCATCATCACCCTGAGTTTGCTGGAAGGCGCCAAAAGGATCAATGCCGTCAGGGTATATAAACCCATAGGCATTGGGATCAGAGAAGCGCGGGGCCGCGTACATGGGATCCTGAAGATTAAGATCCAGAAAAGCATCACGGTCTTGAAGAGTGCGCTGAATAAAGTACCCCTGATCGTGGAAACGAGACTGGATCAGGGCGCCAAGTCCACGAGTGTGGGCCCGCATCTGCTCCTCCGCCTGGGCCATACGTATATCAAAGTGCTGCTGAGTGAGCGGCATATAGCGGCCCGAAGTAGGAGGGGTAGATGTGGGAGCAGCAGGAGTGGATGCCGGTTGCTCTTGGGAAGATGAGGCACGGGAAGTAGAGGCGCCAGCAAGGGTACGGGAGACAGCAAGATATGAGGGGACGCCATCCGAGGAGCAAAGAGATAGGTCAACTTGTTTGGCCTCCAGAAGCAGAGTGATAAGAGAGCCATAGTAGAGGTTCTGCTTCCCCGAAGGCAAGACACGCCGGAAGAGCAGAAGAAGAGTCTTCGGAAAGGAGAAACGCTTCCGGGCATAGAGATAATACATGCAGACGAGGGCATCACCGGTGATTGCGTCATAGTTTCCGCCCTTAGGAAATAGTGTGTGGCACACTATCCTATGGAGCTCGTAGTAAAATGGCTCCAGCTGGACAAAGAGAGCCGGGATGGCAGGAGGGTTGGGACCCTTGCAGATGATACGGCAGAATTCGTCGAAAGGTGACGTCGCCGAGGAGTTGAGAGCACCCAAGGATGGTAACGCTTCCCCTTTGTCCGGGATGCCTAAGATGTTCCCTACTTCCCGAGATGTTAGACGGAAGTGACGGTCATTGACCATAGATTGAATGGCGGATGGATCGTCGTCGTCCCCTCTCAAGTTGCAATAGAAAAGTCGGACAGCAGCGGGGTAGACGGGTATTTGGCGCCGAAGTAGAGAGGAGAGTCCGGCATCGTCAAACAAGGGGACGTGACCGGGGAAGAGGTTCCAGTTGATCGCCCGTCCCTTGAACACGTTGTGATGGACGAAGTACTGGAACCAAAGCTCGGCCGCCAGAGAGTTGGAGAAGACGCGTTGGTCATAGCCGGTAGGTAGCGCCATCGGGACAAAGGGGTTGAACATGGAGGAGGAGGAGGATCGGGGGCGCTTAGGGTTTGCCATGAAGAAAGATTAGGTTTTGGTTCTTTGGAGTGGATGAAGGAGGAGTAGGAGAAGTGATGGAAGAAGGAGGATTTTAAAGAGGAGGGGGAAGATGAAGAGATGATTTGAAAGGGGGGGAGGGGGGAACGGTTGTAGAGGAGAAGTAAATGAAATGGAGTTGAAAAGGTGGTGGGTAGTTAAGAGGGTGGAGTAAAAAGAGGAGAGAAAGGGGGAAAGTGATTGAAGAGTAATAAATGAGATGGGAGATGAAGAGAGGGGTAGTTAAGATAGATGGGATGGATGAGAGGGAATAAAAAAGGGTTAAAAAAGAATAAAGGAAGAGAGATAAAAAGTGGGCCCGGATCCTGAACAGGTGTCCTGTCCGCCTCTATCCGGCATACCGGCGGTATGCCGACGTGTACCGACGGTATGCCGAGTTTCGAAACAGAACCTAATTCTGATTCGAAAAACGGCATGCCGCCGGTATACCGCCGTATACCGTCGGTGTGCCGGCCGAGAGGGATTATGGATCAAAAGATAGAATGCCTAATTCACGGCAAAGGAAGGTGAAGCGATCTTCCGGGAGCGGTTTTGTGAAAATATCGGCTAATTGATAGGTAGTATCAATAAATTCAAGACGAATATCTTCTTTTTGTTGATAGTCACGAAGAAAATGGTGTCTAATTTCAATGTGCTTCGTGCGTGAGTGACAAATCGGGTTTTTCGTGAGATTGATAGAGCTAGTGTTATCACATTTAATAGGGGTGCATGAATGAGAAATGCCATAGTCTAAAAGTGTTTGTGACATCCAAAGAATTTGTGCACAACAACAACCAGCCGCAATATATTCTGCCTCAGTGGTAGAAAGAGCAACAGAATTTTGCTTCTTACTAAACCACGATACCAAAGACTTCCCGAGGAATTGACATGTGCCACTAGTGCTTTTTCGGTCAATCTTGCATCCGACAAAATCCGTATCCGAAAAGCCGTGAAGCTCAAAGGATGAGGATTTCGGATACCAAAGACCCATGTTAATGGTGCCTTTGAGATAACGAAAAATACGCTTAACGGCACATAAATGAGATTCCTTTGGATTGGCTTGATATCGTGCACACAAGCAAATACTAAACATGATATCAGGACGGCTAGCAGTTAAATAAAGTAAGCTACCGATCATACCTCTATACTTACGAATGTCGACCGATGTACCATCTTCATCATTGTCAAGCTTTGTCGTTGTGGCCATAGGAGTCCTCATTGATTTGGATGAGTCAAGATTGGAATGCTTGAGGAGGTCCTTTGTATATTTCGCTTGATTGATGAAGGTTCCTTTGGGACCTTGCTTGATTTGTAACCCCAAGAAGAAGGAAAGTTCACCCATCATACTCATTTTAAACTCTTCCTGCATAACTTTAGCAAATTCTACACAAAGTGTGTTGTTAGTAGAACCAAAAATAATATCATCGACATAAATTTGAACCAACAAGAGAGTCCCATCATGGAATTTAATAAAAAGTGTTGTGTCAACTTTCCCTTTTGAAAAATTGTGAGAAACAAGAAAGGAGCTAAGACGCTCATACCAAGCACGGGGAGCTTGTTTGAGGCCATAAAGGGCTTTATGGAGTTTGAACACATGATTAGAAAATTGAAAATCTTCAAAGCCGGGAGGTTGTTTAACATAAACTTCCTCTTTAATAATACCATTTAGAAAAGCACTCTTAACATCCATTTGAAATAGCTTAAAGTCATTAAAACAAGCAAAAGCACAAAGCATACGAATGGATTCTAGGCGTGCAACCGGAGCATAGGTTTCGTCGTAGTCAATGCCTTCCTCTTGGTTATAGCCTTGAGTAACCAATCGGGCTTTGTTACGAGTCACTAACCCATCTTCATTAAGTTTGTTGCGAAACACCCATTTTGTTCCAATAATGGGATGATTGCTAGGTTTTGGGACAAGTTCCCAAACCTTGCTTCGCTCAAATTGATTAAGCTCCTCTTGCATAGCTATCATCCAAAACTCATCAAGGAAAGCATCATTAACATTTTTAGGCTCTATTTGAGAGATAAAAGCCACATTTGCACAAAGATCACGAGTGGCGGATCTTGTGCTAACACTGGAGGAAGGATCCCCAATGATAAGCTCCTTAGGATGATTGGTGACAAATCTCCATTCTTTTGGGAGATCCTTTTGAGGAGGCTCGAGAGGAGGAGACTCCTTTGATGGGGTCACAACTTCATTGTTAGATAAAGAAGGACGATCCTCAATAGAGGAGTTCTCCAACCCAAACGAGATGTCATCAATATCCTCGGAGGAGGAGAATGTAGAAGAGTTGAGTTCATTAAAAGAGACATTGATTGACTCTTCGACAACAAGACTTCTTTTGTTAAAAACTCGAAAACCTTTACTATGAGTAGAGTATCCAAAGAATATTCCTTCATAGGCTGTTTCTTCAAACTTGCCTAGGTTATCCTTGGTATTCAAATAAAACAATTGCAACCAAAAACTTTGAAATATTCAATAGAGGGAATTTTGTCAAACCAAAGCACATAAGGAGTCTTCTTAGAAATAGGTCTAATCAAGACCCTATTAATAACATGACATGCCGTATTAACGGCTTCCGCCCAAAAATATTGGGGGAGCTTATATTGGTTTAACATAACCCGGGCCATATCGCCAAGGGTTCTATTCTTTCTCTCCACAACACCATTTTGTTGAGGAGCGTGGACAAGCAAAATCATGTCCAAAACCGTTCTTTTCACAAAATCTTTTGAAATCAACATTATCAAATTCCCCTCCATGATCACTCCTAATTTTGTTGATAGAAAAACCTTTCTCATTTTGAACACGTTTACAAAAAGCAACAAATTCACGAAAAGTATCACTTTTGCAAGCAAGAAAAATAACCCAAGTAAATCTCGAAAAATCATCAACTAAAACAAAAGCATAAAGTTTGCCGCCAAGGCTAGCTACTCTACTAGGCCCAAAAAGATCCATATGGATAAGTTGAAGGGGTCTAGAAGTACTCACAGAGTTATGGATTTGAAGGATGACTTGGTCAACTTACTTTTCTCGCATTCTTCACATACCATATCCTTTTTGAATGGGATACTTGGGAGACCTCGTACAAGCTTCTTGGAGGCGAGCGAGAGATGGTGTCCATGTTGGCGTGTCCAAGCCTCATGTGCCAAAGCCAACTCTCATCGTTCTTTGCAACTAGGCATCTGTCATTGTTAGTGCCTTCAACAAGATAAAGACATAAATGTTGTTTTCTCTAATGCCTTCATAAACAATAGTTCCATTAGAACTATCGGTAATGTAGCATTTGAGTTTAAAAACCTTGATATCATAGCCATTATCGGTAAGATGGCTAATACTAAGGAGATTATGCTTGAGATTAGTGACAAGACATACATTATTAATACAAAGGATAGAGCCGAATTACCATTTCCAATAATATAACCTTTAAGATTGTTACCGAAGGAGACGTGTCCTTCCTTCTTCATCGATAGCGTTGTAAAAAGTGAAGCATCACCGGTCATGTGCCGTGAACAATCGCTATCGAGAATCCACTTGCTTCTAGCATGAGAAGGATTCGTCACCTATAACATAAGTTGAAGATGAACATTTGGTACCCATGATCTTATGGGTCCATGAGTGTTAGTCTTAGGAACCCATTTAAGAACTCTCATGTCAACTTGTTTTCTTGTATAACAAAAATTGGAAGTGTGACCGACCAAACCACAATAATTGCCATCAAAGAAGATTTAGAAGAAG
>JANAVB010027135.1:0-68529 GCA_029216955.1 Iris pallida
GAACGAAGGATGCCAT
Source organism: Iris pallida (assembly GCA_029216955.1). NCBI lineage: Eukaryota > Viridiplantae > Streptophyta > Magnoliopsida > Asparagales > Iridaceae > Iris > Iris pallida. Next base: position 17 of record JANAVB010027135.1, read on the forward strand.
CTCAGCAGATGCATGGCTTAAGGATATTGAGGCTATTCTGACAGCAGCTAAGGTGCCCAGAAGAACGTGTGGATCAAGTGAAGTTACTTCAGGATCTCGCACGTGATTGGTGGGAATCAGAGGAAGTGGGCATCAGACGTCCTGTTGCTTCGGACGATTTTACTGCAAGATTCAAGACCAAGTACTTTGGAGTTTGGCGCAGTTTGAGCTACAACAGAAATTTATCAACCTCAAGCAGGCCGGCAAGACGGTAGATGCCTATGCAGCGGAGTTCTACAGATTGAGGAGGCTTCCCCCAGAGATGGTAGCAACAGAGAGCCAGAGGGCTATGAGGTTCTAGCAAGGGTTTCACCTTGAGCTCTTGCAATTGATAGAGGGGCACAATTACCAGACTTTTGATGAAGTATTGACGGCAACCCGAAGGCATAAGATCATCATTCGAGGATCACGGCAAGGACTGGAGGTCAGAAGAGATCTCACAGTCAGATTGAAGGAGGAGGGGGAGCAGCGCCTCGAACAACGGCACCATCCCTTGGTATTCGTATTCACGATGTGGCAATGCGAGGGCCAGTACCACCACCCAGACAGCAGCAGCAACAGAAGAAGAATCAGCAACCCCCAGCGGGCTGCACTTATTGTGGGAAGATGGGACACACTAGAGATGTGTGTCGGGCATTGAACAGACTGTGTTTGATATGTGGAAATCCAGATCATCGGATTACCACATGTCCCATGAATTCGAGGTCAGGAGGACCAGTGCAGCAGTTTCCTGCTCTGCCAGCACCAGGGGCAGGACAGTATCGACGACCCGCAGTGGCAGTGAGACCATTGGCCCAGCGTCCGTTAATGCCACAGGCTCAGATGTTTCGACAGCAGGGACCGCCGATGCAGCAACACCAGCATAGACCACCCCAGCATCATCAAGGCAGGGGCCAGCAGCAGCACCAGGCTAGGCCGCAACATGGAAACCAACAAGGAGATCGAGGGCAGGCATTCACTCTATCCTTGAAGGAGGCATTAGCATCGGGAGATGTTGTGGCAGGTAACATTCTCGTCGCCTCATATCCCGCAGTAGCATTGTTTGATTCAGGAGCATCACACTCATTTATATCTGCACAATTTACGATCCGGCTAGGAATGGAGTTCGAGGCATTGCCAGGGAGGTTGAATATACTCACTGGCAATGGGCTCGTAGGAGTTAGTAGAGTTATTCTAGTGTGTAGTGTTGTAGTTTGCGGGCATTCCTTACCCGCCCGGTCGATAGAATTTTCTGTTGGAAATTTCGACGTTATCTTAGGTATGGACTGGCTGAAAGACAGTCATACGATAATACATTGTCATAGAGGGACTGTATCTTTTGATATTCCAGGCATGAAGAGATTCACCTTAGTCAGATCAGAGGCAACTCAACAAGAGCATGGAGTAATAACGGCAATGGAAGAAGTTCAGGTTCCGAAGGTAGTTGAAGAATTTCTAGACGTATTTCCCGAAGAACTTCCAGGGCTACCACCGATTAGAGATATTGAGTTCAGTATAGAATTGGCACCTGGAACTAAACCAATATCAGATCAAGTTTACAGAATGGCGGATTCAGAGCAGGTCAAGGTATATCAGCACATAGAGGAACTGAAGGAGAAGAAGTTCATCCAAGCTAGCATATCACCATAGGCAGCACAAGTGGTACTTGTGGAGAAGAAGGATGGGTCATCCAGATTGTGCATTGATTACAGGAAGCTTAACGCGGCGACAGTAAAGAACAAGTACCCATTACCCAGGATCGACGACTTGTTTGATCAGTTGAGCAAAGCTAGAGTTTTCTCCAAGATAGATCTTCGTTCAGGGTATCATCAAGTGAGGGTTCGAAAGGAGGATATTCCCAAGATAGCATTCAGGTCGAAGTATGGGCATTATGAATTCTTAGTAATATCGTTTGGTTTGACCAATGCTCCAGCAATATTTATGGATTTGATAAACCGCATCTTTATGCCATACTTAGATCAGTTTGTCGTTGTATTTCTTGACGACATTCTCGTATATTCTGCCAGTGAAGAGGAGCATGAAGACCACCTCAGGAAAGTGTTACAGGTTCTGAGAGAGAACCAGTTGTATGCCAAGCTCAGCAAGTGTGAGTTTTGGTCGGATCACATTTCATTTTTTGGTCATATCATATCAGGAGCTGGAGTAGCAGCGGATCCCAAGAAGGTAGAAGCAGTAAAGAGTTGGCCAGTACCTAAGACCGTAGCTGATGTGCGGAGTTTCTTGGGATTGGCAGGATATTACAGAAGGTTCGTATCAGACTTTGCAAGGCTTTCAGCACCTATGACCCGCTTGACACGGAAGGATGTACCATTCGTCTGGTCGGCAGAATGCCAGGCATCATTTGAGAATCTGAAGCAGAAGTTGATATCAGCGCCTATTCTTACATTGCCAGTTGGACCCGGAGGTTTTACAGTATATTGTGATGCGTCAGGAAAAGGACTTGGGTGCGTCCTAATGCAACATGGGAAGGTGATAGCATACGCATCTAGGCAACTTCGAGACCACGAGAAGAATTACCCAACTCATGACTTGGAGTTGGCGGCAGTAGTATTTGCTTTGAAGCTATGGATGCATTACTTATATGGTGATCGAGTAGACATGTACACAGATCATAAAAGTCTGAGGTACATCTTTACTCAGAAGGAGCTGAACATGAGACAGAGAAGATGGTTGGAGTTGATCAAGGATTATGATGTGGAGCTTCAGTATCATCCAGGCAAGGCTAATGTGGTAGCAGACGCTCTTAGCAGGAGAGGCGGCGCATTTATGTTGACAACGCAGAAGCACATCTTAGAAGACCTTTGGGAGATGGGCATCGAAGTTATACTTCCTAGTGATGTAGGAGTTCTAACAAGTTTACAAGTTCAATCCGACTTGGTAGACAGGATCAAGGCAGCTCAGGCACAGGACCCAAGGATTCAGAAGCTTATAGCAGAATGTGAGTCAGGACTCAGAAAGGAGATGCAAATTCATGAAGATGGTACACTTAGGTTTGGATCACGCCTATGTGTGCCTAGAAGAGATATCAGACAGGAGGTTATAACAGAAGCTCACAGTTTTTAATATTCTATACACCCTGGAGGGACCAAGATGTACCAAGATATCAAGCAGCACTTCTGGTGGAACGGGATGAAGAGGGAGATAGCTAAATTTGTTTCCCGTTGCTTGGTATGTCAGCAAGTGAAGGCAGAACAGCAGAGGCCAGCTGGGTTATTGCCACCACTTTCTATCCCAAAATGGAAGTGGAAACACATCACAATAAACTTTGTGACCGGTTTACCGAGATCACCAAGTGGTAAAGATGCTATTTGGGTGATAGTAGATCGGCTTACAAAGGTGGCACACTTTCTTCCTTTCAGAGTAGGGCAATCTACAGAAAAGTTGGCAGAGTTGTATATACAGCAGATAGTCAGGCAGCATGGAGTCTCCGTCAGCATTGTGTCAGACCGAGATACCCGCTTTACATCATATTTCTGGAAGAGCTTACATCATAGTCTGGGTACCAAGTTAAGATTTAGCACGGCTTACCATCCCCAGACAGACGGGCAATCAGAAAGAACAATTCAGACCCTAGAAGATATGTTTCGAGCTTGTACCCTAGATTTTGGAGGATCTTGGGAGAGCCACCTGCACTTAGTTGAGTTTTCTTATAACAACAGTTATCACTCCAGTATCCAGATGGCGTCATTTGAAGCACTATATGGTAAGAAGTGTAGGTCGCCACTAGCATGGGATGAATCGGGGAGAGGAAGATGTTAGGCCCGAAAATGATTGTTCAGACAGTTGAATTGGTTAAGGGAATTAGAGAGCGACTTCGAGTTGCACAGGATCGGCATCGTCATTGGACGGACCAACATCGTAGGCCGCTAGAATTTTCTGTTGGGGACCACGTGTTCTTGCGGATCTCACCTACCCGGGGGGTCATTAAATTTGGCGTTCGCGGGAAGTTGAGTCCGAGATACGTAGGACCATTTGTTATCCTTGATTGGGTAGGCGATGTTGCTTATCGTCTGTCACTTCCACCTTCGTTACGAGAGGTGCATGACGTATTTCATGTATCTCAGTTGCGAATATATGTATCGGACCCAAGCTATATCCTTGATCATGCCGAGCTGGTTGTTGGTACCAACCTGTCTTACGGGGAACAGCCTGTGTCCATTTTGGACCGAAGAGAAAAGATACTCAAGAACCGAACAATTAGCCTTGTCCGGGTTGCTTGGGGTCATCACTCTTTAGGGGAGTCAACGTGAGAACGTGAGGATGATATCCGATCACGGTATCCGCACCTGTTTGACTCACAAGGTATATCTCTCTCTATATACCTTGATTGTCTTAACTCCTCATGCTTGTCACCTTATGAGTAGAATTGCTTGGTGTCGTCGATAGTTAAACATAGATATATTACTTGCTATTTGACATTGTAGAATAGCTACTTACTCAAATTACTTGTACTTAGATTAGTCTAGCTATGACATTTCTGTCCTGCTTGGATCTAAAATTTCGAGGACGAAATTTTTCGAAGGAGGGTAGAGATGTCACTCCCCGTTCCCAGAATAAGTATTTTATACGTGTACTTCTTGAATGTATTTATTCAATATTTATCATGTATTTGTTCTGTATTTAAATTCTTCAATTTTGCGCTTATTAATTTTCCTGTATTTTATTTTCTGCTTTTTCTTGGCTCTTGATTCATTTTGGTTCATGGTAAACCAACTTGGTGTGGTTTGGTTCAACATGGAAAGGAATGGATGACTTGGATTTGGTGGAGAGAATGAATGGTGGAGATCCACTTGACCTTGATATAAAAGTTCTTCTTTCATTCTCTCTCTTCATTCATTCACATTTACTCCTCCACCAAACCCTAACCCACTTGTGAGAGACAAGTACATCTTGCACACCATGAGGGATTTCATGCATCCCCATTTATTTTTAGTCCATGTTGTTCATCTTCTCTTCCTCTACAAGTTTAGGTCTTGAAGTTCTTGATTTCCATGGATGGTTGGGTGTAGATCTAAGTTTTAAGTTTTGGTTTTCATATGAATTTTAGGGTTTTGATCTATCAAACATTGTTGTTTTCGAAAATAAGTAGTTCCATTTTGTAGAGAATTTAATTCTACTAAAGTTTGGTTTTTGAAAAGTTAGATTTCGATTTATTTTGTGGAAGTTATGGCCAAAAGTATTTTTGTTCGTTTCTATATTCATCTGCAGCATGAGGAGCATGTCGCAGTAAGCGCATATGGTGTCGCGAATGAGCCGCATGAGGCGCATGTCGCAGTAGGCGCATATGGTGTCGTGAATGAGCCGCATGAGGCGCATGTCGCAGTAGGCGCATATGGTGTCGCGAATGAGCCGCATGAGGCGCATGTCGCAGTAGGCGCATATGGTGTCGCGAATGTGCCGCATGAGGCGCATGTCGCAGTAGGCGCATATGGTGTCGCAGTTGAGCCGTATGAGGCGTATGTCGCAGTAGACGCATTTGGTGTCGCAGTTGAGCCGCATGAGGCGCATGTCGCAGTAGGCGCATATGGTGTCGCGAATGAGCCGCATGAGGCGCATGTCGCAGTAGGCGCATATGGTATCGCAGTTGGGCCGCATATGCCACATGAGCCGCATGTCGCAGTTAGTCCGCATGCATGTCGCAGAATAGGCCGCTTAATGCCTATTTTGGTTGTTTCTGACTGTTATATGTCCTAATTGACGAAATTGTGGATAGAATTTCTTCCAACTCCCAACATAAAATTTATAGATCTTTTCCTTGGCTTCAAAAATATGTTACCAACTATTTTATACTAGTTATGGACTCGACCATGCTTAATACTAATTTGACTTTTATGCCTCATCACGAATTGACCCCGACTGTTACTTGACTAATAATTGATCATGCGTTCCTAGTTGGAACTAAGAGACTGGCTAGTCGTCTTATTAAATTGAATGAATGAGACACGTTCATATTAACTATGAACTATTATAATCGATTGGCCGATCCCGAATATTGGCATACAGGCACACATGCAGGCTTCAATTTATTTATTTATTTTTCTACCAAAGCAGCATGTGTACTTGATGGTCAAGGCATGATTATTCCGTGGTTAGTTTTGATTGTTGCATTACGCTATGTAAGACCTACAACCTAACCGCACGTGTATCGTTGTAGAGTTGGGCATATCGTACTTGTACGGAAGTACTCATTTGAATGACCATGATCCACGGTATGGGATTTCACTCAACGTAGAGACTATTAAGTTAAATAAAATAATGATTGCATGGAGAGAATGGATTTTCGAGTTCTTACATGGCAGCCCTCTTGGGACTAATAGTGCCCGACATGCCGGTTGGTCCCCACAGATACTACAAATCTGCCACACGGGCAGGGAGCGGTATCTGGTTATATTATCTATTGTATATTGTATATTGATGACGGGCGTCCCGCTGGGACTCGTCTAATTCATGATTGGTGCAATTGATTGACTGGGTAAACTAGCCTTGCTTGTACATAGTAAGAACTGAGGAATCCTTTATTGCATAATTCCAGGATAACTTGGAACTCACAGTACCAAGCCGTAGTAGTTGCATGGCCGTTTAAATTGATTTGTTTGTGTACTGTACCTACTCTGTTACCTAACTGAGATGATCAGAATGTCAGGGCATGACGGACCAACTTCTGTCCTTGTTTGGTTGGGAGGTTGGTTCGAAGTGTCGTGATGTTATGTGAATCCCAGTGGCAAGCAGAGATCTACTTATCATATTCTCTTATTATTGGTTTTAATTCCTCATATCGTGCTTCCTTGCGGTACTTGCTATTAGATGTCTAACCTCTTTGGTTTTGCATGGCCAGATTTAGAGCCTGTTTTCGAGGACTCAGCTTACTTCCACCTCCAAGATGGTCAATACTAGAGGGATGATCGCAGAAGGACTCGAGTGGGTTCCTTACTTTCCCACTCGTTTTGTTATTTACTTAATACCTTGCCATTTGGCACCGACATGTTAGTCGGATTGTCTTGTACTTACTTTTACATAATTATAATTAAGTCAGACTGCAGCTGATAACAATTGTGTACACTTGCTACATCATCTAGCTATGTTTTGTAAAGCCAGATATCAAGAACATTTTAACTGAGCGTTTGGGACGCCTTACTGCTTTATCTTACATGTTCTCTATTTCTGTTTCTTATTTGAATGATTGAGACAGTAGATGTGAAATGACCATAGCGAGACTTTCATGTAGTATGCACCCCCTCGTCTTTTAGACAGCATTGATCGTATTATACGGTATTCATCTACCCGTAATACGTAGCTGGCTGAGTCATTCCTCCGCTCTCCAGTATTCTGGTTCTGGGGCATGACAAGGTTTTAGTGGTGGCCCATGCAGGTCTGATTTCAGACTTGTGGGGTGTTTTAATTTATAGGATGTCTCAATCACACATGTTCTCCCTTGATCTCATGATTCGTTACTCTCGACTCTAGCTTGACATTCCGGTATCCTTTGACTTCATTGATCTTTTCTGTCCGATCGTTTGATTGTTCTTTTGTCCCTTTTCTTAGGGGCACTTCGTCCGCATCTACCAGGACTGGACAACAACAACAAGAGCAACACGGACAACCTGACCATGTTGGTCAGCAACAAGGGTCGGTACTAACTCAAGAGACTATCCAAGAAGAAGTAATAGTGGAAGCAGCAGCTGGATCACAGTATCCGGAGGTTCCACTACCACCAAAAGTTTCACCTACCCCTACGGAAATGGACACACCGGCTCTTCTGGAGATCATGAGAGGGATGATGGCTACTCAGCAACATCAAATGTTAGCCCAGCAGCGCATGCACGCTCAGTTGCAAGAGCAGAACGTATTACTCAACCAAGGATTGTAGACGGCTTTGGAAAGAGGGGCGAGGACAGATTCAGGAGCATCAGCCAGGTTTTGTAAGTTCAACCCCCGCCGTTTCGAAGAAACGGAGGATGCCATCTCAGCAGATGCATGGCTTAAGGATATTGAGGCTATTCTGACAGCAGCTACGGTGCCGGCAGAAGAATGTGTGGATCAAGTGAAGTTGTTACTTTAGGATCTCGCACGTGATTGGTAGGAATCAGAGGAAGTGGGCATCAGACGTCCTGTTGCTTCGGACGATTTTACCGCAAGATTTAAGACCAAGTACTTTGGAGTTGTGGCACAGTTTGAGCTACAACAGAAATTTATCAACCTCAAGCAGGCCGGCAAGATGTTAGATGCCTATGCAGCGGAGTTCTGCAGATTGAGCAGGTTTGCCCCAGAGATGGCAGCAACAGAGAGCCAGAGGGCTATGAGGTTCCAGCAAGGGTTTCACCTTGAGCTCTTGCAATTGATAGAGGGGCACAATTACCAGACTTTTGATGAAGTATTGACGGCAATCCGAAGGCATAAGATCATCATTCAGAGGATCACGGCGAGGACTGGAGGTCAGAAGAGATCTCACGGTCAGATTGAAGGAGGAGGGGGAGCAGCGTCCCGAACAACAGCACCATCCATTGGCACTCGCATTCACGATGTGGCAATGCGAGGGCCAGCACCACCACCCAGGCAGCAGCAGTAACAGAAGAAGAATCAGCAACCCCCAGCGGGCTGCACTTATTGTGGAAAGATGGGGCACACTAGAGATGTATGTCGGGCATTGAACGGACTGTGTTTGATATGTGGAAATCCAGATTATCGGGTTACCACATGTCCCATGAATTCGAGGTCAGGAGGACCAGTGCAGCAGTTTCCTGCTCTGCCAGCACCAGGGGCAGGACAGTATCGAGGACCCACAGTGGCAGTGAGACCATTGGCCCAGCGTCCGTTAATGCCACAGGCTCAGATGTTTCGGCAGCAGGGACCGCCGATGCAGCAACACCAGTATAGACCACCCCAGCATCATCAAGGCAGGGGCCAGCAGCAGCACCAGGCTAGGCCGCAACATGGGAACCAACAAGGAGATCGAGGGCAGGCATTCACTCTATCCTTGGAGGAGGCATTAGCATCGGGAGATGTTGTGGCAGGTAACATTCTCGTCGCCTCATATCCCGCAGTAGCATTGTTTGATTCAGGAGCATCACACTCATTTATATCTGCACAATTTACGACACGGCTAGGAATGGAGTTCGAGGCATTGCCAGGGAGGTTGAATTTACTCACTGGCAATGGGCTCGTAGGAGTTAGTAGAGTTATTCTAGCGTGTAGCGTTGTAGTTTGCGGGCATTCCTTACCCGCCCGGTTGATAGAATTTTCTGTTGGAAATTTTGACGTTATCTTAGGCATGGACTGGCTGAAAGACAGTCATACGATAATAGATTTTCGTAGAGGGAGTGTATCTTTTGATATTCCAGGCATGAAGAGATTCACCTTAGTCAGATCAGAGACAACTCAACAAGAGCAGGGAGTAATAACGACAATGGAAAAAGTTCAGGTTCCGAAGGTAGTTGAAGAATTTTTAGACGTATTTTTCGAAGAACTTCCAGGACTACCACCGATTAGAGATATTGAGTTCAGTATAGAATTGGCACCTGGAACTAAAACAATATCAGATCGAGTTTACATAATGGCGGATTCAGAGCAGGCCAAGGTATATCAGCACATAGAGGAACTGAAGGAGAAGAAGTTCATCCAAGCTAGCATATCACCATGGGCAGCACCAGTGGTACTTGTGGGGAAGAAGGATGGGTCATCCAGATTGTGCATTGATTACAGGAAGCTTAACGCGGCGACAGTAAAGAACAAGTACCCATTATCCAGGATCGGCGACTTGTTTGATCAGTTGAGCAAAGCTAGAGTTTTCTCCCAGATAGATCTTCGTTCAGGGTATCATCAAGTGAGGGTTCGGAAGGAGGATATTCCCAAGACTGCATTCAGGTCGAAGTATGGGCATTATGAATTTTTAGTAATGTCGTTTGGTTTGACCAATGCTCCAGCAATATTTATGGATTTAATGAACCGCATCTTTATGCCATACTTAGATCAGTTTGTCGTTGTATTTCTTGACGACATTCTTGTATATTTTGCCAGTGAAGAGGAGCATGAAGACCACCTCAGGAAAGTGTTACAGGTTCTGAGAGAGAACTAGTTGTATGCCAAGCTCAGCAAGTGTGAGTTTTGGTCGGATCACATTTCATTTTTGGGTCATATCATATCAGGAGCTGGAGTAGCAGCAGATCCCAAGAAGGTAGAAGCAGTAGAGAGTTGGCCAGTACCCAAGACCGTAGCTGATGTGTAGAGTTTTTTGGGATTGGCAGGATATTACAGAAGGTTCGTATCAGACTTTGCAAGGCTTTCAGCACCTATGACCCGCTTGACACGGAAGGATGTACCATTCGTCTGGTCGGCAGAATGCCATGCATCATTTGAGAATCTGAAGCAGAAGTTGATATCAGCGCCTATTCTTACATTGCCAGTTGGACCCGGAGGTTTTACAGTATATTGTGATGCGTCAGGAAAAGGACTTGGGTGCGTCCTAATGCAACATGGGAAGGTGATAGCATACGCATCTAGGCAACTTCGAGACCACGAGAAGAATTACCCAACTCATGACTTGGAGTTGGCGGCAGTAGTATTTGCTTGGAAGCTATGGAGGCATTAATTATATGGTGATCGAGTAGACATGTACACAGATCATAAAAGTCTGAGGTACATCTTTACTCAGAAGGAGCTGAACATGAGACAGAGAAGATGGTTGGAGTTGATCAAGGATTATGACGTGGAGCTTTAGTATCATCCAGGCAAGGCTAATGTGGTAGCAGACGCTCTTAGCAGGAGAGGCGGCGCATTTATGTTGACAACGCAGAAGCACATCTTAGAAGACCTTCAGGAGATGGGCATCGAAGTTATACTTCCTAGTGATGTAGGAGTTCTAATAAGTTTACAAGTTCAATCCGACTTGGTAGACAGGATTAAGGCAGCTCAGGCACAGGACCCAAGGATTCAGAAGCTTATAGCAGAATGTGAGTCAGGACTCAGAAAGGAGATGCAAATTCATGAAGATGGTACGCTTAGGTTTGGATCACGCCTATGTGTGCCTAGAAGAGATATCAGACAGGAGGTTATGACAGAAGCTCACAGTTTTCAATATTCTATACACCCTGGAGGGACCAAGATGTACCAAGATATCAAGCAGCACTTCTGGTAGAACGGGATGAAGAGGAAGATAGCTAGATTTATTTCCCGTTTCTTGGTATGTCAGCAAGTGAAGGCAGAACAGCAGAGGCCAGCTGGATTTTTGCAACCACTTCCTATCCCGGAATGGAAGTGGGGACACATCACAATGGACTTTGTGACCGATTTACCGAGATCACCAAGTGGTAAAGATGCTATTTGGGTGATAGTAGATCGGCTTACAAAGGTGGCACACTTTCTTCCTTTCAGAGTAGGGCAATCTACAGAAAAGTTGACAGAGTTGTATATGCAGCAGATAGTCAGGCAGCATGGAGTCCCCGTCAGCATTGTGTCAGACCGAGATACCCGCTTTATATCACATTTCTGGAAGTGCTTACATCATAGTCTGGGTACCAAGTTAAGATTTAGCACGGCTTACCATCCCCAGACAGACGGACAATCAGAAAGAACAATTCAGACCCTAGAAGATATGTTGCGAGCTTATACCCTAGATTTTGGAGGATCTTGGGAGAGCCACCTGCACTTAGTTGAGTTTTCTTATAACAACAGTTATCAAGCCAGTATCCAGATTGTGCTATTTGAAGTACTATATGGTAAGAAGTGTAGGTCGCCACTAGCATGGGATGATATCCGGGAGAGGAAGATGTTAGGCCCGAAAATGATTGTTCATACAGTTGAACTGGTTAAGGGAATTAGAGAGCGACTTCGAGTTGCGCAGGATCGGCATCGTCATTGGGCGGACCAACATCGTAGGCCGCTAGAGTTTTCTGTTGGGGACCACGTGTTCTTGGGGATCTCACCTACCCGTGGGATCATTAGATTTGGCGTTCGTGGGAAGTTGAGTCCGAGATACGTAGGACCATTTGTTATCCTTGATTGGGTAGGCGATGTTGCTTATCGTATGTCTCTTCCACCTTCGTTACGAGAGGTGCATGACGTATTTTATGTATCTCAGTTGCGAATGTATGTATCGGACCCAAGCCATATCCTTGATCATTTCGAGCTGGTTGTTGGTACCAACCTGTCTTACGAGGAACAGCCTGTGTCCATTTTGGATCGAAAAGAAAATATACTCAAGAACCGAACAATTAGCCTTGTCCGGGTTGCTTGGGGTCATCACTCTTTAGGGGAGTCAACGTGAGAACGTGAGGATGATATCCGATCACGGTATCCGCACCTGTTTGACTCACAAGGTATATCTCTCTCTATATACCTTGATTGTCTTAACTCCTCATGCTTGTCACCTTATGAGTAGAATTGCTTGGTGTCGTCGATAGTTAAACATAGATATATTACTTGCTATTTGACATTGCAGAATAGCTACTTACTCAAATTACTTGTACTTAGATTAGTCTAGCTCTGATATTTCTGTCCTGCTTGGATCTGAAATTCTGAGGACGGAATTTTTCTAAGGAGGGTAGAGATGTCACTCCCCGTTCCCAGAATAAGTATTTTATACGTGTACTTCTTGAATGTATTTATTCAATATTTATCATGTATTTGTTCTGTATTTAAATTCTTCAATTTTGCGCTTATTAATTTTCTTGTATTTTATTTTCTGTTTTTTCTTGGCTTTTGGTTCATTTCGGTTCATGGTAAACCAACTTGGTGTGGTTTGGTTCAACATGGAAAGGAATGGATGGCTTGGATTTGGTGGAGAGAATGAATGGTGGAGATCCACTTGACCTTGATATAAAAGTTCTTCTTTCATTCTCTCTCTTCATTCATTCACATTTACTCCTCCACCAAACCCTAACCCACTTGTGAGAGGCAAGTACATCTTGCACACCATGAGGGATTTCATGCATCCCCATTTATTTTTAGTCCATGTTGTTCATCTTCTCTTCCTCTACAAGTTTAGGTCTTGAAGTTCTTGATTTCCATGGATGGTTGGGTGTAGATCTAAGTTTTAAGTTTTGGTTTTCATATGAATTTTAGGGTTTTGATCTATCAAACATTGTTGTTTTCGAAAATAAGTGGTTCCATGTTGTAGGGAATTTAATTCTACTAAAGTTTGGTTTTTGAAAAGTTAGATTTCGATTTATTTTGTGGAAGTTATGGCCAAAAGTATTTTTGTTCGTTTCTATATCCATCTGCAGCATGAGGAGCATGTCGCAGTAGGCGCATATGGTGTCGCGAATGAGCCGCATGAGGCACATGTCGCAGTTGGTGTCGCGAATGAGCCGCATGAGGCGCATGTCGCAGTAGGCGCATATGGTGTCGCAGTTGAGCCGCATGAGGCGCATGTCGCAGTAGGCGCATATGGTGTCGCAGTTGAGCCGCATGAGGCGCATGTCGCAGTAGGCGCATATGGTGTCGCGAATGAGCCGCATGAGGCGCATGTCGCAGTAGGCGCATATGGTGTCGCGAATGAGCCGCATGAGACGCATGTCGCAGTAGGTGCATATGGTATCGCAGTTGGGCCGCATATGCCGCATGAGCCGCATGTCGCAGTTAGTCCGCATGCATGTCGCAGAATTGTCACTCCCCAGAACCAGAATACTGGAGAGCGGGGGAATGACTCAGCCAGCTACGTATTACGGGTAGATGAATGCCGTATAATACGATCAATGCTGTCTAAAAGACGAGGGGGTGCATACTACATGAAAGTCTTCCTAGGGTCACTTCCCATCTATTGTCTCAATTATTCAAATAAGAAACAGAAATAGAGAACATGTGAGATAAAGCAGTAAGGCGTCCCAAACGCTCATTCAAAATGTTCTTGATATCTGGCTTTACAAAACATAGCCAGATGATGAAGCAAGGTATACACAATTGTTTATCAGCTGCAGTCTGACTTAGTTATAATTATGCAAAAGTAGGTACAAGACAATCCGACTAACATGTTGGTGCCAAACGGTAAAGTATAAAATAAATAACAAAACGAGTGGGGAAGTAAGGAACCCACTCGAGTCCTCCTGCGATCATCCCTCTAGTATTGACCATCTTGGAGGTAGAAGTAAGCTGGATCCTCGGGGACTGGCTCTAAATCTGGCCATGCAAAACCAGAGAGGTTAGACCTCTAATAACAAGTACCGCAAGGAAGCACGATATGAAGGATGTAACCAGTAAATAAAAGAATATAATAATAGATCTCTGCTTGCCACTGGGATTCACATAATATCATGACACTTCGAACCAACCTCCCAACCAAACAAGGATAGAAGTTGGCCCGTCATGTCCTGACATTCTGATCATCTCAGTTAGGTAACAGAGTAGATATAGTATACAAAAAATCGATTTAAACGGCCATTCAGCTACTACGGCTTGCTACTGTGATTCCAAGTTATCCTGGATATATGCAATAAAGGAGTCCTCAGTTCTTACTATGTGCAAGCAAGGCTAGTTTACCCAGTCAATCAATTGCGCCAATCATGAATTAGACGAGTCCCAGCGGGACGCCCATCATCAATATACAATATACAATAGATAATATAACCAGATACCGCTCCCTGCCCGTGTGACAGATTTACAGTATCTGTGGGGACCAACCGGCCTGTCGGGCACCACTAGTCCCAAGAGGGCTGCCATGTAAGAACTCGGGAATCTATTCTCTCCATGCAATCATTATTTTTATTTAACTTAATAGTCTCTACGTTGAGTGAAATCCCATGCCGTGGATCATGGTCATTCGGAATGAGTACCTTTCGTACGGGGTACGATATACACAACTCTACAATGATACCAGTGCGGTTAGGTTGTAGGTCTTACATAGCGTAATGCAGCAATCAAAACTAACCACGGAGTAATCATGCCTTGATCATATAGTACACATGCTATTTTGTAAGACAAATAGATAAATAAATAAATAATTAATTAATTAATTAATTTGAAGCCTGCATGTGCCTGTATACCAGTATTCGAGATCAGCCAGTTGATTTCAATAGTTCATAATTAATATGAACGTGTCTCATTCATTCATTTCAATAAGACGACTAGCCAGCCTCTTAGTTCCAACTAGGAACGCATGATCAATTATTAATCGAGATAACCAATAATGTTATTTTTAATGTTCAAACAATAATCACTGTTAATAAATGCCAAGGCAATCAATTAATGTTAAGAGATGTCAATCAATGTCAATCAATGCCATTTGGAATAAGAATCAGCCAAGAAAGCATTTGAATCAGAGTTCATGCGGCCTGAAATCATGCGGCCCAGGAAATTTAAACTCATGCGGCCAGACAAGGATGATTTCATGCGGCCGGAAATGAGTAGTCCTATGCGGCCAAAATCTGCAAGCCTTAGGCGACTAGAACTTAAAGGGGGTATCATGCAGCTATGGTTCAAATGAGACCATGCGGCCAGGGGAAATTCTATGCGGCCTGGGAATAGCAATCCCCATGCGGCTCGAACTGACATGCGCCCATGCAGCTCGAACTATCATGCGTCCATGCGACTGAACATGGGACAAGCCTATATGCGGCTAAGGAAAACCAAATTCATGTGGCTAAGAATAAGTGCAACCCTATATGCGGCTGAGAGGTCATGCAGCGTTATGCGGCCGAGAATGATCAGCGCCATGCGGCTGCGGGACTGAATGCATATGCGGCTAGTTAAGGACTCATGCAGCTGATAAGTCCCATGCGGCCGACTAAGCCCATGCGGCTGGGAGGGGAATCGGTCTCATGCGGTTCAAACGAATGAACTCATGCGGCCAAAAAAAATACCCATACGGCCAGGGGACTTGCCGCATGAAGGCTCATGCGGTCAAGCTTTGCTACGTGGCCAGAACTGTTCTTCTTCTCCGAATTTCTAAGGACAGAACCATGGAAACCATTGTTTCCAAGCTCCCTAAATCCTTCATTCTAAGCCCAAATCTGAACTTCCAGAGGTCAAAATGGGGTAGAACGAAATTCTCTACAACATGGAACCATCAAATCTTGAAGATAACAGAGTCTACTAGATCAAAACCTAAGAAATCCGAAAATGCATCAACTTAGATCTACAACGAATAAGCCATAAAAATTGAAAATGCCAAGTACTAAAGAGACTTAGAATCAAATAAGGAAGATGATGGAACAATAAAAATAGGATCCATCAAGAACCAAGTTTGGCACTTGCCTAGTGGCTGGGTAGGTGGAGGAGAAGTTAAGAGAAAGAAGAAGCTTAATGGTGAAGTAATGAAGAGAGAGAAAGGGGATGGGCTTTAAATAAGGATGGTGGTAGGTGGGGGTTTGAGATAAACCAACTAAGCTAAACCATTCCAAACCGAACCCAAAGCAAAGCAGAAAGTAAAAGCAGAAAATAAAATGCAGAAATAAAATTGCAGAAAATTAATAAAATTAAAGGAGTTTTAACTACAGAACAATACATGATAAATATTAAATAAATATATTAAAGCAGTACATGCATTAAAAATATGTATTCTGGGAACGGGAAGTGACAAGAATAGGCCGCTTAATGCCTATTTTGGTTGTTTCTGACTGTTATATGTCCTAATTGACGAAATTGTGGCTAGAATTTCTTCCAACTCCCAACATAAAATTTGTAGATCTTTTTCTTGGCTTCAAGAATATGTTACCAACTATTTTATACTAGTTATGGACTCGACCATGCTTAATACTAATTTGACTTTTATGCCTCGTCACGAATTGACCCCGACTGTTACTTGACTAATAATTGATCATGTGTTCCTAGTTGGAACTAAGAGACTGGCTAGTCGTCTTAATAAATTGAATGAATGAGACACGTTCATATTAACTATAAACTATTATAATCGATTGACCGATCCCGAATATTGGCATACAGGCACACATGCAGGCTTCAATTTATTTATTTATTTTTCTACCAAAGCAGCATGTGTACTTGATGGTCAAGGCATGATTATTCCGTGATTAGTTTTGATTGTTGCATTACGCTATGTAAGACCTACAACCTAACCGCACGGGTATCGTTGTAGAGTTGGGCATATCGTACTTGTACGGAAGTACTCATTTGAATGACCATGATCCACGGCATGGGATTTCACTCAACGTAGAGACTATTAAGTTAAATAAAATAATGATTGCATGGAGAGAATGGATTCCCGAGTTCTTACATGGCAGCCCTCTTGGGACTTGTAGTGTCCGACAGGCCGGTTGGTCCCCACAGATACTGCAAATCTGCCACACGGACAGGGAGCGGTATCTGGTTATATTATCTATTGTATATTGTATATTGATGACGGGCGTCCCGCTGGGACTCGTCTAATTCATGATTGGCGCAATTGATTGACTGGGTAAACTAGCCTTGCTTGTACATAGTAAGAACTGAGGAATCCTTTATTGCATAATTCCATGATAACTTGGAACTCACAGTAGCAAGCCATAGTAGTTGCATGGCTGTTTAAATTGATTTGTTTGTGTACTGTACCTACTCTGTTACCTAACTGAGATGATCAGAATGTCAGGGCATGACGGGCCAACTTCTGTCCTTGTTTGGTTGGGAGGTTGGTTCGAAGTATCGTGATGTTATGTGAATCCCAGTGGCAAGCAGAGATCTACTTATCATATTCTCTTATTACTGGTTTTAATTTCTCATATCGTGCTTCCTTGCGGTACTTGCTATTAGAGGTCTAACCTCTCTGATTTTGCATGGCCAAATTTAGAGCCGGTTTCCGAGGACTCAGCTTACTTCCACCTCCAAGATGGTCAATACTAGAGGGATGATCGCAGGAGGACTCGAGTGGGTTCCTTACTTCCCCACTCGTTTTGTTATTTACTTAATACCTTGTCGTTTGGCACCGACATGTTAGTCGGATTGTCTTGTACTTACTTTTACATAATTGTAATTAAGTCAGACTGCAGCTGATAACAATTGTGTACACTTGCTACATCATCTGGCTATGTTTTGTAAAGCCAGATATCAAGAATATTTTGACTGAGCGTTTGGGATGCCTTACTGCTTTATCTTACATGTTCTCTATTTCTGTTTCTTATCTGAATGATTGAGACAGTAGATGTGAAATGACCATAGCGAGACTTTCATGTAGTATGCACCCCCTCGTCTTTTAGACAGCATTGATCGTATTATACGGTATTAATCTACCAGTAATACGTAGCTGGCTGAGTCATTCCCTTGCTCTCCAGTATTCTGGTTCTGGGGCGTGACAGTCGTCCGCAAGGATCCGCAAGAGTCGGATCCGGCGGAGGTCGGTCCGCAAGGGAAGGATCTGGCGGAGGTAGGTTCGCAAGAGTCGGATCCGACGGAGGTCGGTCCGCAAGGGTTAAATCCAGGGCTGACCGGAGGCCCAATCATGAGGAGCAGCTGTCGGACCCGGCGGAGGTCGGTCCGCCAGGGGCTACAATTTTTTTTTTTTTTTTGGCAAATCCAAACACAAAATCCTCCACATCCGGTTGAGGAGAATGGATGTGGGAGTGGAAAAAGGAAGGGGGGACAGGAACTGCAACACTCTTTCCCAAGCAAAATTCAGCTTCCCTTCTCCATCTAACCAAACGGTGGATTTCCAGATACAACCCCAAAATCCTGCAAAATTCTGAATTTGGACCAAATCCCATTCCAATTCCTGTTTACCAAACAGGCCCTTAGAGTGGGTGGAATTTCCAACTGAAAAATATTTCGGAGTAAAATTGAGTATTTTTATATAATAAAAATATTTCAATAAATTTGGATTGAATATTTTTATATACAGTAAGAATATCTCAATAAAGTTGAATTGTGTATTTTTTTTATATAATAGGAATACATCAATGATTTAGATTGAGTATTCCTATAGTAGAATATCTCAATTAGCTGTGGGTTTGAGGTTATATATACTAGATATTTTCTGACCCCAAAATATATATAAAAAAAGGAAGCAAGTGTGCTTCACAATTTTTTTAGAGAATAAATGATTGAAGACTATTGTGAATGAGAGATGACTTCGAATAATTTTTCGACATCTCTTATTCTTCGGAGTTTACAATCAAATTTTCTTCCTTCAAAGGAGTTGTGGTGATCCGTGATCGGGAGTAGCTTGTAGAGGATGTATTCTTTTTATTCTATTAGTGAAAGTTTTTCAGAATTGGACTCCGATCGTTTCATAATTTGATTTGTGTGTTTTTGTAGTTCTCTCGTAGGCATTTCTGATTTGAGAAAATGTTTTCCGCTCGTACCCAACACTACGAACCGTGCAAAAAGGCATTTTGCCAAACCTCCAAATTGAGGCTCAATTATTGAGCTCATGTTCTCATGAATAAAACCGAGTGGGATGCTAGCTTGGTAATATACCCATTTCTTCTTCATAGAAGAATGTTTAGTAATACGCATAATTATGCATTCCTTTGTGTCCTCATCTATAAAAGGTCAACATTGATTTTTACTGGAGCTTCGTGTAACTATTTTTGGTTGTACATGTTCAGGAAGCTAGCCAAGCTGACGCAGGACGAAGATATCTATTCTACTATATAATAGAAAAACTTAGATGGTGAAACTTTTGAATTCCGAAAATATCCTTACATACTTATACTAATTAAAAATAGTTCATTAATTTTAATAAGGACAACTTTGTAATTAGGAAGACTACTCTTTGATCTTCCTAAAGAGTCTTCTTAAACTAATTAAGAAATGTTAAAATACGTGCAAGGCACGTGCACATATGCTAGTTAGTATAAAATCAAGAATTTATGATGAATTGGACGTAAAAGTTTTATCAAAAAACTCATACTAAAATTAGAACAGTCAGACTTGTAGTTAGTATAAGAGTAATGTTATTCTTACCTCATAGACGTGACATCTGACATATCAATTGACATAAAAAAAAATTAAACCAAAAATTTAATTATCCAATATTTTAATATTAATGTTAATATTAATATATATTTTAATTTTAATGTTAACGTTAATATTAATTTTAATTTTAACACTTAATGTTATAATATTATTATTATTAATTTTAATATTAATGTTAGTATTAATATTAAATGCTAATGTTAAGTTTAATTTTAATTTTAATTTTAAATTTAGAATTTGTCTTGTCAGCTGTCATGGTCATATCACGTAAGCTGTCACATAAGTTGAGATACTTTGGAGGAATATTTTGGAGGGACAAATAACATTTTTCTTAGTATAAATATTCAATTTGAAACCATGCATGTTTTGGTGGACCTCGATGATTGAACTTTTGTACTCGAGGTCCAATTCGACATCAATATCGGAGACGGAGAAGAAAACAATATAGACTAGCTCTATGATTTAGATCTCAGTATACAAACTAAAAAGTATATTTGTTCCAATTCATTCTTCAATATCTAACTCCTTGGATTTACAAACTATTTATAGACTACTAAATAATCGAAAGAATGTACAATCAATCTCTAAATACTTATCCACAATATAAGTCAAATCTCTAACCAATTAAAAATACATATCATTATTTATACTTAATTCTAACAAACAATATTTTAAAAAAATGAAAATATAATATCAATGATCAATCCCATCTGCTAATCGGAGTCCGGTTTGAGTACATGGATGATCCCGCATCATTTTCCTTGATTTTGAAATTTTTCACTCCTAGTAAATTATGTAAGCGCTAATTGGAGAGAGGCCTGGTCCATGGATGGTCCTTCATCATTCTCTTTGACTTGAAAATTTTCACCACCTAGACATGAGATATTTGGACCATGCTCATGGTATTGTGTTCCAAAACAATCATGTGGAGGTCTTTGCTTTTATAGTCTAGTCAACCTAAAGACTTTTGAAGACGACGAAATCCCACAATATCGCTAGCGGCCGTAGAGGTGGAAGAAGCAGGATGTTTGCTAAGGACGTAACACCAAACACCCCAATAAACATTGATTGCCAAAGAACTAGCATAATGTATGCGCTAACTCAATAAAAAATGTTTGTCCGAGCAAAATGAGCATTCCTACCATCAATCATTATTTTATTCAAACTATTACAATTACACATAATAAACATATAATAAAAATTGTTCACACGTGGAATATTTGAATTCATTCAATATTTAGAAGATATACTACGTTCTTGAAATTAGTTCAAATGTCCTATTTAATTCTTTTGATGATAATATATATAACAGTCAAATCAATTATTGTTTAAACCTATAACTAGGTTCAACCACAAACCTAATTTGTGTCTCAACTACAGTAGGTTCACTTAGTAGTCACTATAAAGATATGTCCAGCTACTGTTCGAGCTCTAATGGTGTGGATAAGTCAACTATTAGTCTTTTTATTTTATATTTTAATTTCTCCCTTAGGTCTTTAACTATGTATAAAAATATTGCTAAGCTAAGTTGTAATTAGGGTTTGTGAATAGTATGAACAGGGGTTATGGCAAAATTTGGCAAAAAAAAAATGATATGTGAACAAATATGAATTTATCACAAAATTAAATAGAAATGCCGAAACAAAACAATTGAGTTATAATGGAAATATTTGATTTTGGAAACGTGAGACTCGCGTTGGATGTTGATGATGGGTGTGTGAGAAGGGATAATAGTTTTGACATTGCATAATACAAACTAAAAAGTAGACTTCTTTCATTAATTATTTAATTCTTCAATGTCTAATCTCCTAAATTATAAACTATGTAGAGATCGTTAGAGATAATAAAAAAAGATAAAGTTAATCTATAAATACTTATTTATAAGACAAGCCAAATTTAGAGAGTACAAATAAATATTTAAATTGACAAATCTAAAAATAATAATATCAAATTCCATTTGGGAGTGGAGGATTCCTGGATTTTTTTTTTTTTTTTTTGAGAAGGAATGTCATCTTTATTCATTAAGAACTCTGTGGGGGTATCCCACCCGTACTCTCCTGGGGAAGGAGATTACGAATACATTCAGGAGCTATAAAAAAGGTGTTAGAAGAAGATGAGCTTAAGGCTTGATTGGCCAAGGTGTGGGCTATCAAATTCCCAGTGCGTCTCACAAATAAGAAGGTAGGAACTGTCGAGTCAGAGGCAATATCTCGGCACATCATCCTCACAAGATCAGCAATCCTCCAAGGAGTAAGCTCTTGTTCTCCATTGAAAATTCTATATCCAGTGAGGGAGTCCCCTTCAATGGAATAGTTTGTCGCCTCGATCTCCCTAGCAAGTAGCACACCCTGCCAGATAGCTTGTATCTCTGCTTCTAGACTTTGCTCCTGAACGAAGAATTGTGGTGAACTCCACGTCCTGGCTGCGACGAAGCATCACTTGGAGTCTCGCGCGACTGCTGCCGCAACAATGGTGGTGGCGGTTGTGGCCCTATCGACATTAATCTTTATGCAGTTGGCGTTCGGAGGGGACCAACATTCCGCCCAGTTGCTGGTATTGCAGGTTTCCTCCATCAACGACGTAGTGATAAGGTCGTCCTCGGAATAGTAGCGGAATATCCTGTAAGCATTTGCAACGATCTGGAGGATGTCCGGGGCTTCATGTCTAAATACACACGCGCATCGAGCTTTCCACAACGTCCACAAGATAGCGGCACCCATTCTAAAAGCCTCGAGCGCCTGTGGGTCCAGCAACCATTGTCGAAGGAGAGTGTGATGTTGGTCTGCCTGTCGATCCGTAATCCAAGTTGGCTTGCGAACCAAACAGATTTGGCTATTCGACAATGCAAAAATAGATGGTTCTCATCTTCATCGTGGTTGAGGCATATGGGGCAGAGTTGGGATCTGTTTGGGATCTGCTTATTCATGATAGAGGGAAGGGGAATAGCACCCTGAAGTAAGCTCCAAATGAACATCTGGATCCGAGGCGATATAGATTTTACATTCCATAGCCTTCGTCATATGTTTTGGTCTTGAGATGCAGTAGAGCTCTCTCCTACACTCCGTCGAATTGATTCATATAGCGACTTAGTCGAAAACTTCCCATTCCTAACCTCCGTCCAAATCAGTTCGTCATGGCCATCTCCATCTGAGAGATCCACCTTCAATATGGCTTGCGTTTCGATAGGGAAAAAATGGCTTTAATCAGTTGGGTGTTCCACGCTCTGATTCCGGGAATCATAAGGTCCCTAACTGTCACGATCCGTACCCTAGAGTAAGGGCACGAGAAGTGGGTACGTCCAGCCTACGCCGCAGTGTCGGCGGTAGAACGCTGTCCTAGGTCAATCATCTAACAATATAAAAGTACCTGTACAGTTTATACTCTCCGAATGGAGGTGACAAACAGAATACAATCTCAATCACATCAAGGTAGAAGAATGAAAGATAGATAGATAGACAGTAACTCAAAGAGAACAGTAGAATAGATGAAATAAGTCTAAGTGTCTAGGATACATAACATCCAGAATGTCAACTCATAATACAATAAGTCTAAGAGTCTATATATCTCAACATCTCAAAATACAACTCAGACGTGAGACAAAAGATAATACAGAAAAGACTGTCTAGCTAAGCTAGCCTAGACTACTGGGGCAACATCCTCAGCTGCAGGTGGATCCTGCTGAGGGTCCACAACATAAGTATCATCTAGTCCTGCTCCATAACAGGTAGACACCAGGGCCTCATCCTCATCCTCTGTAATATTTTCAACAGGTCCAGTCAGGACAGGAATGAGCATAATACATCTCACGCAGTGCATAGTATGATAGGAAATATAAAGCATGCAATAGAGTAAAATACAGGAAACGCTGAAGAAAGATACAAGTAGTAAAAGAGATAACTGTAATGAAATATCTACTATAATAGAGAACTAGCAGTGACTAGTGAGTCAGAGTAAAATATAGACATGTGAATGGCATAGGAGATTCATGACTACAGCTAAGAGTGATTCATGACTACAGCTACTGGGGTAATATCCACATGACTATTTCCACTCCTCCATCCCCAATCAATACACAAGGATCCGTTCAAGTTATGTTAAGATTCGTGATAAGCCCATAAATGGGTGATACATGAGTGATTCATGAAGATTCATGAAGGCTCGGTGATCATGAGAGTACATGAGTCACTAGCTGATACATGAAGATTCATGATAATAGAAGCATGAGATATATGATGATTCATGAAACGCACAAACATGCTGTATCTGATGCTCCCGAGGGGGATAACATCTCATGAAAAGATCCATATAGTACCAATCCGTGATAACAATCGTGTCAGCATCAAGTAAAATAATCTAGAGCAAGAATATAAATCCTGGCAAATATGAAACGGTCAGAGAATGTACTCGCCTGATAACTGAATGTCTGAAGAGGATATACTGTCTGAGGAGAGGTGTATGGCTCCTAATCAGAGCAATACAAGTCACAATGTATCCACAATGGTAAAAATAAAGTATACAATGCATACTACATGATTCTAGGTCAATCTGGTCAAAAGTCAACTCTTGGTCAACTCAACAGTCAAACTAGGTCACAGGAAGTCATACTAGGTCAAATAAGGTCAAACAAGATCAAACAAGGTCAAACAAGTTTAATCTAGGTTAAAGTCAACTCCTGGTCAACATTCTAATCAAACTAGTCAAATACTAGTCAACATGATCAATCTGGGTCAAGTCTAGGTCAAACTTAGACCAACTAAGGTTTTGGGTCAAACAAAGACTAGTCAACAAGGTAATTAGGTCAATCTTGACTAATGGTCAACTTCTAGTCAATACTCCATAAGACTAACTCAAACCATGACACAACCTCTAAGTATTCCACTTAACTCCATACATATCTTAATCTACATAGGGCTATCCATATAACCCATGGTCAAACATAATCAATTAGTTAGGGTTTAGTCAACTAGTTAAACTAGTCATTTTAGGTCAATCCTAGTCAATTCTAGGTTAACTAGGTCAAA
Organism: Iris pallida; assembly: GCA_029216955.1. Taxonomy (NCBI): domain Eukaryota; kingdom Viridiplantae; phylum Streptophyta; class Magnoliopsida; order Asparagales; family Iridaceae; genus Iris; species Iris pallida. The sequence goes on from JANAVB010027135.1 coordinate 24,907, forward strand.
TTTGACCTAAGGTTGACTTTGGTCAACCCTTAGTCAACAAGGGTCAACTAGTAGGTGTTTAGGTCATTAGGTCAATTGGGTTAGCCCCAATGCCATAGGCTAATCACTTAGGCCATAGGCTAGTGACTTAGGTTTCCATATAACCTATATTTAGAAGTCATATATATATATATATATATATATATATATATATATATATATATATATATATATATATATATATATATATATATATATATATATACACAATCTATCTACTACCTATATATGTATCAATATATGAATACACTATATATAATATCAAAACCCACATATATATATATATATATATATATATATATATATATATATATATATAACACTATACATGATCTAGTAAAGATATATATATATATATCATATATATATATATATATATATATACATATATATACTCACAAAACTTATATATAATATATATATATATAGGGAGAGAAGTAAAATAGAGAGAGAGTGAAAGAGAGAGAATAATGAGAGAGAGAGAATGGGCTGTCACAGGAAAAGGGGGGGTGTGTTCCAGTTTTCTGGAACCAGGAAACAGCACCCACACAACACACACAAATGCACACACACACACACCTACATTTATACATACATGTATATACACATGTATATACATGTATACACCCTAAAATCTCACCTACACACTCACATACACATATACTACCTATACATATACTGAAAATACACATATACATGTATAAATTATAATAAAAATAGATTTGAAATTCGAATTTGAAAAACTGGGAATATCCCAAATTCTGGAATAATAGCACTGTGCATAGGTAAACATGGTAAACCCATGTACACAAACAAAACCGAGCTAAGGCTCGAACCTAAAGGTTGGTAATCGTGCCCCCATGTGTACACGTGTCGTAGGTGTCCCTAGGAGTCCACCACGACACGACACGGCGTGTCAAAGTGTCAAAAACCCAAATCGGGTAAGTACAGTGCACTGTGAAGTGCACTGTCTCGTGCACGTGTTCACGTCTCGTGCTCACGACACAGGACACGTGAGGTGTCGTGCTCGTGTCAGTAGCTAGGTGGGGTGTCCTTGGCCGGCCATGGCAAGGGGGGTGTCCTTCCCCTTTCTTTTAGGTTAAGGCAAAGACTTTGGTGTAAAAGGTTGAGATATTTGGAGGGTTTTAAGCAAAATATCAACAATGTAATATCTTGATATTTACATTGCTTTAACCCATGACCAATTATCCATCTTCTAACTTCTAGGTTAGTAGCTAACCTCTAGATTAGGGTGAGATAGGTTAGGTACTAATCATGGTACTTAACAAGAATTTAATAATATTAAAAATCACATAATCTCAAATAAAGTCTAGTAAATTACCAAAATACCCTTTTGGCAAAATCACTAATTTGATGTTCTAAGCCTATGGCTAGGCTCACATGGTCATGGCAACTTCTAGGTTAAGGAAAACTAGGGTTTACACTAAGGTTTTGCTAGTAAGTCACAAGTCATAAGTCATGACCTAGAAAATGGTTTTAATTACACTAAAAATCACCATAATTCATATTATGCCTAAAACACCATTAATAAATAATAAAAATAATAAATTTTCAGAAATACCCTAATTTCAGAAAACTGGGTGTTACACTAACTATCACTAGTTTGTCATACATCGGGGCCAGCGTATCAAGCATAGTTACTCGAGAGCCAGGTAATGAGGGAACCCATGGTTCCGAATCTATGGCTATCCATCCGCCTTTAATTCGCCAATGTACTTTGTCTGCTATAATCTGCCTGACTTCCAGTATCCCCTTCCAAGTGGCTGAGCTCCTTCTCGTACTGGTAGCATTCCATATAGAGGATCGATGTAGATATACTCCCTTTAGGAGGCACACCCATAGGCTCGTAGGGTTTGTCAGGAACCTCCATAATAGTTTACCGACAAGCGCCTCATTGGCCCATTGGATCTTCCTGATGCCAAGTCCGCCCTCTTTTTTGGGTCTGGCTATCTTCCGCCATGCAATCGTGTGAAGCTTCCTCTCCGAAGGGTCGTGTCCCCACCAAAATGATCGTTGTTGTCTTTCCAACTGAGAAGTGACGACATTAGGGATTTTGTGTGTCGCCATGGAGTACACTGGAATAGAGGCCAAGGTAGATTTGTTGAGAACTGTCTGTCCTGCCTGCGATAATTGCTTCGCCTTCCACCCTGCTAGCAGCGACCCGCACTTGTCGGTTAAGGAGTTGTAGGTTGATCGTCTACCTTTATTGAGAAGGAGGTGATGCCCTAAGTACTTGTCATCTATATTCATAGCCGCCAGATGAAGCATATCGGATAGACTTTTACGGTCTTGTGTGGACACCTGTTTACTGAAATGTATACTTGATTTCTCATAATTCACTTGTTGCCCTGACCCTTGTTAGCAATCACCCGAATAAAACTCGTATTATACGCGAATTTTTGTGTATATTTCATAAACGTATAATACTTGCGTACTTTTGACAGATCCAAATCAGTACGTAATTTTTATGCATGCGAAGTTTAAAACGTGTTCTGTAAAAATTATTGAAAAAATTGGCATAAAAAATGTGCTAAAAACCTGTTTAATTAATCAAATTTGACAATATATTTAAGAATGTAAAGTTTCTAACCTCAATATTTTTATTTTTTGAATATTTGACCGAATTTTTGAACATATTTTATTTGCACTTAGCCGATTTATACTCGTACTTTTGTCGTCTCGAATTTTTTTCCGTTTGCCGAATTGCTAACAAGGGCCCTGACCATGCTGAGAAGGTGTTCAGAATGTTCTGCACAGCTACTAGTGCCACTTGAGAAGCCTGTCCAAAGATGAGGATGTCGTCAGCAAACAGTAAATGCGAAATAGAAGGGGAATACCGGTTAATCCGCACTCCTTGAAGAAGATCGTCCCGTTCATATTGGTAGAAGAGTCTCGAAAGAACTTCGGCACAGAGAATGAAGATGAATGCAGACAATGGACAGCCCTGACGGATACCTCTCTTTGGTTTGAAGAAGCCTTCAGGAACTCCATTGACGAGGACGGAGAATGACGATGATGTGATGCATTCCATAATAAGGGTATTAGAATGCTCCTGGATGCCCATTCCATGTAAGACCGATTGGATAAAAGGCCACGATAGGCGATCGTACGCCTTGGACATATCTATCTTCAGCACAAAGGCGTTCTTCTTCCTCGAGAAAAACTTTATCGCGTGGATTGTCACGACCCGCACCCACCGTGAGGGTACGAGTACGTAACAGCGCCCAGCCTACGCCGCAGTGTCGGCGGTAGAACGCTGTTCTAAGTCTCTAACTAACCATCAACTCATGCAGTATATAATGTACTCATCATGATCAACTCCGAACGGAGGACAAGTATAAGATATGGTATATCTCAATGTAACTCCACTTTCCAGTTTTTCTTAAATTTAAATTGATTTTCTATACTTATTATTAATTGAGAACATTTTATTGAATTACATTTTTGACAATTTTACAATTTGAAAGTGGTTGTAACAATTTTTATATATTTTTCTTATTTTAAAAACTGTTTTTAAATGAATTATGCAATTATGGAGCAGCAGAGGGTTTATCTGTAAATATTCCTATTATATTTTGGTTGCGGGCAAATAGTTAAATGAGAAGGGGGTTTTTGCAAAATGGCCAATAAGCGGGGGGGGGGTTATGTGCAAACTTTCCGTTCGTTTTATTTTAAAACGAACCGACTGTTCGTGGAGAGAGAAGGCCAGTCATTATTCTTCCACCGCCTCTTTCTCGTTCTTTCCGCTGTCTCTTCGATTCCTCCGCCAGCTTCTCGAGACTTCCACCAGTTTCTCGAGTCCTTCGCCGACTCTTCGGGTCCCCAACTCCGACGACCTTCGGCGACTCTGATGGCGATGATGACGACGGCGACGACGATGATGAAGACGGTGGCTCTGGTGGCGTAGATCTGAGGGAGCGCGGCGACTTCCATGCTGATGGCGACTTCATTCCTGTTGAAGCCGACGACCCCGATGACGATGGCTTTGACGGTGGCGACTCTGGGAGCTTGGCAGTGACTCGAGCTCGTCTTCTTCCTGTCTCTTCGTCTTCTTCCTGACTTCTTCCTCGACGAGCTTGGCTTCGACTTCCAGAGGGTAAACCCTAACCCTAATCTCTATTGTTGGTCAGATCTGGTCAGATCTATGGCCTAGGCTCTGAGATCTTTGATCGGTGACGAGATCTAGGGTTTCTGTGGTTGTGTGAGATCGATGATGTTGTCTTTCTCTTTGAACAGTTCTAACTGTTCAGATCCGTTGGATCTAGGGTTTCTGTGGTCTGATCTTGTAGATCGACCCTTGCATGTGGTTATTTTGGGTTGCATGTTTAGATCTGTGATGTTTTAGTTGATTCTTTGAGATCATTCGATCTGTGAATAATTCTGTGGTTATGTTACTATTTTTCCTGAGGAGTTTTTCAACAGATCTGGTAATGGTTCCAGATCTGTTGAGAGTGGGTTGTTCGTTGGTGATTTCTGTGGAAATCCAGTGGATCTATTTCCTTTTGCTTACTGTCGGTTGGCTTAGACCTAACGGACCAGTGGTGACTCTAGGGTTGCTCGGTTCGTTAGATCTAGAATGGGTTTGTTTTGGACAGTTTCCTTATTCATTTCTGTGTAGAATTTTGGGATAGATCTGAGGTTCTGAATCATTCTTCTGAGAACTGAGGTCTTGTGTCTAAACACTTTCGTGTCTGACACTGCATGCATGCCATAAGTGGATTTGATGTTAGTTCCTTTTTGATGAACTGAGATCTCAGTCGGACACACTCGTGTCCGACACTGCATGTATATTTTATGGATTTTTATTGATGACTTCTTCTTCTCTTTTCTGTTATTTGTTGCTGAGGGATTTTCTGGTGTTGGACCTCTGTTCCGACTGGACTGTGGACTGTACCTACCTGTTCGTATCCGATGTTCGTGTCGGATACGAAGTGGCGCGGATTCGTGGCTAGTACCTTGCTGGACCTTGCTGTGGCCGTGTCCTCTTTCCCGTGTCCGACGTGCGTGTTGGACACCAAGGAGATGATGTGACTTCTGACCTGATGTGATTTCTGACCTGACGTGACTGGCCTTGGACTTTGGGCCTGACCGGCGGTGGACTTTGGCAGTTTGTGGCTTTATTTGTTTGGGCCGGTTGGTATTTTTCAGTGGGCTTATCTTTGTATTTTATTTTGTGGGCTGTTAGTATGGGCTGGGCCATACTGTATGTATTGTAATATTATTTAATTATGGGCTGGATGACTGTAATTATTTAATTGTTGGGTTGGCTTGGCTGGGCTATGTTGGGCCGGGCTTATATGTTGTAGTTATATTGGGCTGGTTAGAAGTTGGGTCTGAACTGATCCTTGGTCTAGGGTGAGTGGGCCGAGTGACTGTGTTGGCCTGTGGACTTTGCTTTTGGGGGCAGAACTGTCTGTAGTGTAAATTTTTGTAAACCTTTTTCAAATAAATGAAAATGTTATTTTTCTAATTGCTGTGAGTTGATGGAAACATCCTCGTAAAACCAATTTTTATAATTAAATCAATTAGTTAACTTTTCTTTATTTACTGCTGTAAATAACTGTTAAAACCAGTTTATAAAACAAACCACTTTTATATAAGTTGCAAATGCTAAAATGAGTTTTGGGTTATAAACTTATAAAACTCTTAGTGTTAAACACGTAAAACCAATGGTTGTGTTTAACATTGTTTTTCCCAAAGAGAACAAGTAGTTAGTAAATAGAACTAGTGTAGAGTAACTTGTGAAACTCCAAATAAGACGATCTTATTTGGGAAGAATCAAGATAAGATTTAGTTCTTAACCTAGGAGCAACTAGTATTAGTTTATTAACCAACTTGTACATCACTATTGTTAACAGGAGAACATCCAGCTAGATTGCCTACCATATTGCTGGAGCCAGGCAAGTACATTCTATGGTTTTGTTCAGTGCATCTTCCTTGTTCATTATTACTGACACACTGCGACACGTTCATGTTCTTTATAGCTTGTTCTTTCATGATCTTACATGTTCTTTCATGAGCTTACTTGTTCTTTCATGATCTTACATGTTCTTTCATGATCTTACTTGTATCTTGGGATGGGGAAATACTCTGGATATGTGACCAAACCCGGATACTTATTCATGATCTTTAGCTTAGGCCTCGCACTGTGCACGCGGGTCCTAAGCCGTACCATTACATGATCTTCCAGGATCCTTTCATGTTCTTTCATGATCTTACCCAAGCCGGTCACATATCTAAGTAGTATTTCAAACATATAAACACATGTTCAGGATATTGTTCTTACATTAGTTTCTCTTGATCCTGATCTTGATATTAGTCGTGATCTTTACTGCATCTTACATTGTCGTGATCTTTCATGTACCTTTATAGCAGTAGTTCATGATCTTCATGTTCTTTACATACTTGTTCTTCTAGCATTTACTTTCCATATGTTATTGTTCATTACCTAGAACTGTGCTTTGCTCCGCTCCTGACTGGATATGTTATGATAGGTGAGATGGAGGCTTTATGTGACACATACTATGGACAGGATACTGCCTTCCTTGAGCCAGCTGGAGCTGCTTGTGACCTAGAGGCTGCAGAGGCCTAGGATTTCATTTAGTTTCCATTTATCTTTCATGTATTGAGACTAGTAGACTTTTATAGTGGAATTGTAATAAATTCAGATATTGTATCTCTTTCTGGTTGGGACACATTTTATAGATGCTGTGATTCTCTATCTTTCATGATTATCTGGTTAGTTTTCCCTAGTTGATACAGCTTACTTCATTGTGTCTAGCAATGAAGGCTGGGCGTGTCCGACTCGTGTCCGATTATTCGGGAGCGGGTCGTGACATGTTTTTAGTGGTGGCCCATGCAGGTCTATCCTAATGGTACCTAGGTTTTAGCGTACTATTGGGGGACTTGATTACACTAGGGAAACTTGATCACAGCATAGGAAAATCGGGAAATAAGGGTATATCAGGTTATTCATGATCTTCAGGTGTTTTATTATTATAAAAACATTGTTTATAGGTTTTAGGGTTTGTCGTTCAACGAAGTTTTCTTTTTATGCAGGATGGTGGCCACAAGGAAGACCGCAGATCAGACTGGAGTTGCGAGCAGTTCTGGAGTTGCAGGCGGTACAGAGCGGCCTGCACTTGACGTTTCCGAACTTCCACTACCTTCTATCACTCTACTATCCCCATGGGTAGTACGTAATTGACGGAGATGTCTGAAGAGTCCCTTGACAACCAGAGGAAGCAGGCCACCATTTCCAAGTCAGACTTGTGGATACACTCTCCGAGCCAGGAAGGACTTCTGATCTCCAGACGCTCAGACACTTGGACTTTTCCGACACCGAGCGCATATCTTGCACCAGAGAGCCGATCGAGAACCTGAAGCCGCCACTGAAGATCATCTCAGCATGTGAGGATCCGACTTCTATGAAGATTAGAGCCACCAGCCTGGAGATTCAGAATGTAGTGCAGACAATGGAACGAAACCGGAAGCTGAAGTTTATGAAAGACATGAAGATTTATGACCGAGATAGCAGCTATTATGGATCCGCGAAGCGTCGTCACACTCAGACAACACGTCTTCAGCCCAGCAGGAGATTCAGATTCAGCCGGCTATCATTTGTATTTTCTGCCGCAATCCAGGACATCACTTCGAAGAGTACCGCAAAAGACGGAGGCTATGCTTGTTCTACGGATCGACTGCCCACCAAATCATGGATTGCTGAAGAACGTTGATCACATTGCCCGAGAACAAGCGCGAGGAGCATCAGACTACAGCAAAGAGAACCACCTTTTCAGAATCAGCAACCACATGGAGTACTACCGCAGGGATCAACCTACGCCAGGACAATTGAAGGAGGTTAAAAAGATTTCCGTTCCGGAGGAATACTGAAGACAGACTAAAGACTGAAGATTTTTGCATGGTTGGAAAAACCATGTATCTTGATTAGCAGCCTAGTTTTTCTTAAATTTCTTTTAGCATCTAGACCATTTCTTGGAACTTCTTGTTTTCTATTTTGGAATCTTGGTTGGTATTCGAAACTTAACTCGAGACATTGTTTCCTATTCGTTGATTGGTACTCCTCCAATCCATTCTTCGTAACCTTGCACTTTTCGAGATTCTACTCAGGAATTTTGTTTCCTATTCAGGACTAGTTACAATTTGTAAATTTTGTTTCTTTCCGAAGTTCAGTTTTCTATTTTGGGATAGTTGGAATTTGATTCAGTACTTGTTTCTATTCACCATTCAAGACATCGTTTGAAAACCTCGGTTTCGACCTGTTCCCTATGTGAGATTCGTTTCCTACGTGGCTTGTTTCTACTTGGAAATTATTCTGTTCACAACCTTGCTTCGATCTTGTTCCCTATTTGAAGTATCGCTTGTTTCATGGATATTGTTTTACTCACCCATGGATTCTTTTTCCTATTCATAACTTGATTCCATTCGAAAATTTAAGATCATGTTTCCTATTTCGAGACTTTGTTTTGTTCGTGATTTTGCCTCCCATCCGAGATTTACCGGACTTTGAATTTCAGTTCCTACTCGCGACTCGTTGAGACTGTGTTCCCTATTCCAAATCTTGTCTCCTCATTGAGATTTTCTATTCGAGAATTTGTTCCTTATTCACGACTTTGTTGATACTTGATTTTCTATTTTCCATTGTGTACTTTATTGGAGATTTCGTTTTCTATTCAAGTTTTACTTGAGATTTCGTTGTTATTTGAAATTTATTGAAAATCGTTTCCAGCACGGGATTTTATTTCTTATTTTGAAACTTGTCTCCTATCTAATACCTTGCTGAGATCATCCTTCGAGACTCTGTTATTCCTTCGGGATAATGTCCCATATGTGGAATCTTGTTACCATTTCCGATATCAGTTGATATTCCGTCATAAGTTGAAACTTCGCTCCCTGTCTGAATTTTAAATCTCCTTGGTTGCCCTTTTGTACTCACTACTCTTCGATTGGATTCCGTGTTACTTCATAGTACCTAATAACCCTTGTATCCCAACAGACAAGTAACCTCACCATTTTCGTGACTTGGACTATTGAAACTCAATTCGAATTTCTTGAAACTCTTTTGAAATTCCTAGGAATTAAGTCGAGAGGCTATTCGATGACCTACTATGGCATGACAGTTGCGCGCTGCAGCCATTAGCTGGATTATGGAGACTGAGGGTTCACTGCAGCCAGTAGCGCACTGGCGAGGCAGGAACTTTAAGTTGAAGTGATTTCAGACATTCATAGGTTTCGGGTATTATTGAGACTTTGTCCTAAACTCTTCATATTTAGATATCTTGAGTTGCTTCATCGATAATTATTTGAAAATGAATAAAGTTGATATGTTATTCGGTAACATATTGTTATTTAAGTCATGGAACCGAAAATTCACTGCAGCCATACATGCACTGGCGGGGCAGGGATTCTAAGTAAAGTGATTTCAAATATCTATATGTTTCCGGATACCATAGAAACAATATTCCATTTTCATATAATTATTGGTTTCGAGAATCACAAACCCTTGCACGTTCACCCTGATTTGATACTGTACCTCCTGAGTATTTCGTACTTTCCTCAATCAACCCTTGGTAAAAATTCCTTCTAGTATTGTATCGTTAGACCATTGAATTCCTCAAAATTATATATTACCAGATTTGATTCCATACTTCGCTTGTGTCTTGTCTAAATTTTGATCTTAAGTCATGTCTATCTGACCATGATTTTCTATCTTATTCTTGTCTACCTGTGTTAATATATCGATTTTTGATCGTACTTAATAATTGTGTCTTCATGATTTTGCTCCTCTTAGTTGTAATTGAAATTCCTTCCACTTCGTGACTATTTGATCCTTGACCTTTGTCAAAGCATGATATTCCAAACTTCTTGTGTATACTTGGACTCAAGGCTCAGAGCGTCATGGATCGACAGAAGCATTGGGCGGACAGCACCAGACGACCGCTTGAGTTCGAGGTGGGAGACAGGGTGTTCTTGAAGATCTCACCGACCAGAGGCGTCATTCGGTTCGGCAGAGGCGGGAAGCTCAGTCCGAGATTCATTGGACCTTTCGACGTGATGACGCGTATTGGCGAGGTGGCATACCGACTAGCGCTTCCAGCTAGCTTGGAGGGAGTGCACGACGTTTTCTACGTGTCCCAGCTTCGACGCTACATTCCAGACCCGAGCCATGTGGTGGACTATTCAGAGCTGGAGGTGGGCCCAAGATTGACTTACGAGGAGCAGCCAGTAGAGATCCTCGACCGGAGAGAGAAGCGACCGCGGAACCAGACCATTCCTCTTGTCCGCGTCATGTGGAGACACCACTCTCCGGAAAGTCCACATGGGAGGGCGAGGACGAGATGCGGGAGAGAGATCCCACTTTGTTTGCCTAATAGTATTTTGATAATTGAAACCTTTAAATACAATAAATGGCTTGAGCTTGAATCTTCCTTGTGTTTTGCCTTGATTGTTTTGTTGTCCTTCGAATTTCGAGGACGAAATTTTTTTGAGGGGGGGATAATTTGTAACTCCACTTTCCAGTTTTTCTTAAATTTAAATTGATTTTCTATACTTATTATTAATTGAGAACATTTTATTGAATTACATTTTTGACAATTTTACAATTTGAAAGTGGTTGTAACAATTTTTATATATTTTTCTTATTTTAAAAACTGTTTTTAAATGAATTATGCAATTATGGAGCAGCAGAGGGTTTATCTGTAAATATTCCTATTATATTTTGGTTGCGGGCAAATAGTTAAATGAGAAGGGGGTTTTTGCAAAATGGCCAATAAGCGGGGGGGGTTATGTGCAAACTTTCCGTTCGTTTTATTTTAAAACGAACCGACTGTTCGTGGAGAGAGAAGGCCAGTCATTATTCTTCCACCGCCTCTTTCTCGTTCTTTCCGCTGTCTCTTCGATTCCTCCGCCAGCTTCTCGAGACTTCCACCAGTTTCTCGAGTCCTTCGCCGACTCTTCGGGTCCCCAACTCCGACGACCTTCGGCGACTCTGATGGCGATGATGACGACGGCGACGACGATGATGAAGACGGTGGCTCTGGTGGCGTAGATCTGAGGGAGCGCGGCGACTTCCATGCTGATGGCGACTTCATTCCTGTTGAAGCCGACGACCCCGATGACGATGGCTTTGACGGTGGCGACTCTGGGAGCTTGGCAGTGACTCGAGCTCGTCTTCTTCCTGTCTCTTCGTCTTCTTCCTGACTTCTTCCTCGACGAGCTTGGCTTCGACTTCCAGAGGGTAAACCCTAACCCTAATCTCTATTGTTGGTCAGATCTGGTCAGATCTATGGCCTAGGCTCTGAGATCTTTGATCGGTGACGAGATCTAGGGTTTCTGTGGTTGTGTGAGATCGATGATGTTGTCTTTCTCTTTGAACAGTTCTAACTGTTCAGATCCGTTGGATCTAGGGTTTCTGTGGTCTGATCTTGTAGATCGACCCTTGCATGTGGTTATTTTGGGTTGCATGTTTAGATCTGTGATGTTTTAGTTGATTCTTTGAGATCATTCGATCTGTGAATAATTCTGTGGTTATGTTACTATTTTTCCTGAGGAGTTTTTCAACAGATCTGGTAATGGTTCCAGATCTGTTGAGAGTGGGTTGTTCGTTGGTGATTTCTGTGGAAATCCAGTGGATCTATTTCCTTTTGCTTACTGTCGGTTGGCTTAGACCTAACGGACCAGTGGTGACTCTAGGGTTGCTCGGTTCGTTAGATCTAGAATGGGTTTGTTTTGGACAGTTTCCTTATTCATTTCTGTGTAGAATTTTGGGATAGATCTGAGGTTCTGAATCATTCTTCTGAGAACTGAGGTCTTGTGTCTAAACACTTTCGTGTCTGACACTGCATGCATGCCATAAGTGGATTTGATGTTAGTTCCTTTTTGATGAACTGAGATCTCAGTCGGACACACTCGTGTCCGACACTGCATGTATATTTTATGGATTTTTATTGATGACTTCTTCTTCTCTTTTCTGTTATTTGTTGCTGAGGGATTTTCTGGTGTTGGACCTCTGTTCCGACTGGACTGTGGACTGTACCTACCTGTTCGTATCCGATGTTCGTGTCGGATACGAAGTGGCGCGGATTCGTGGCTAGTACCTTGCTGGACCTTGCTGTGGCCGTGTCCTCTTTCCCGTGTCCGACGTGCGTGTTGGACACCAAGGAGATGATGTGACTTCTGACCTGATGTGATTTCTGACCTGACGTGACTGGCCTTGGACTTTGGGCCTGACCGGCGGTGGACTTTGGCAGTTTGTGGCTTTATTTGTTTGGGCCGGTTGGTATTTTTCAGTGGGCTTATCTTTGTATTTTATTTTGTGGGCTGTTAGTATGGGCTGGGCCATACTGTATGTATTGTAATATTATTTAATTATGGGCTGGATGACTGTAATTATTTAATTGTTGGGTTGGCTTGGCTGGGCTATGTTGGGCCGGGCTTATATGTTGTAGTTATATTGGGCTGGTTAGAAGTTGGGTCTGAACTGATCCTTGGTCTAGGGTGAGTGGGCCGAGTGACTGTGTTGGCCTGTGGACTTTGCTTTTGGGGGCAGAACTGTCTGTAGTGTAAATTTTTGTAAACCTTTTTCAAATAAATGAAAATGTTATTTTTCTAATTGCTGTGAGTTGATGGAAACATCCTCGTAAAACCAATTTTTATAATTAAATCAATTAGTTAACTTTTCTTTATTTACTGCTGTAAATAACTGTTAAAACCAGTTTATAAAACAAACCACTTTTATATAAGTTGCAAATGCTAAAATGAGTTTTGGGTTATAAACTTATAAAACTCTTAGTGTTAAACACGTAAAACCAATGGTTGTGTTTAACATTGTTTTTTCCAAAGAGAACAAGTAGTTAGTAAATAGAACTAGTGTAGAGTAACTTGTGAAACTCCAAATAAGACGATCTTATTTGGGAAGAATCAAGATAAGATTTAGTTCTTAACCTAGGAGCAACTAGTATTAGTTTATTAACCAACTTGTACATCACTATTGTTAACAGGAGAACATCCAGCTAGATTGCCTACCATATTGCTGGAGCCAGGCAAGTACATTCTATGGTTTTGTTCAGTGCATCTTCCTTGTTCATTATTACTGACACACTGCGACACGTTCATGTTCTTTATAGCTTGTTCTTTCATGATCTTACATGTTCTTTCATGAGCTTACTTGTTCTTTCATGATCTTACATGTTCTTTCATGATCTTACTTGTATCTTGGGATGGGGAAATACTCTGGATATGTGACCAAACCCGGATACTTATTCATGATCTTTAGCTTAGGCCTCGCACTGTGCACGCGGGTCCTAAGCCGTACCATTACATGATCTTCCAGGATCCTTTCATGTTCTTTCATGATCTTACCCAAGCCGGTCACATATCTAAGTAGTATTTCAAACATATAAACACATGTTCAGGATATTGTTCTTACATTAGTTTCTCTTGATCCTGATCTTGATATTAGTCGTGATCTTTACTGCATCTTACATTGTCGTGATCTTTCATGTACCTTTATAGCAGTAGTTCATGATCTTCATGTTCTTTACATACTTGTTCTTCTAGCATTTACTTTCCATATGTTATTGTTCATTACCTAGAACTGTGCTTTGCTCCGCTCCTGACTGGATATGTTATGATAGGTGAGATGGAGGCTTTATGTGACACATACTATGGACAGGATACTGCCTTCCTTGAGCCAGCTGGAGCTGCTTGTGACCTAGAGGCTGCAGAGGCCTAGGATTTCATTTAGTTTCCATTTATCTTTCATGTATTGAGACTAGTAGACTTTTATAGTGGAATTGTAATAAATTCAGATATTGTATCTCTTTCTGGTTGGGACACATTTTATAGATGCTGTGATTCTCTATCTTTCATGATTATCTGGTTAGTTTTCCCTAGTTGATACAGCTTACTTCATTGTGTCTAGCAATGAAGGCTGGGCGTGTCCGACTCGTGTCCGATTATTCGGGAGCGGGTCGTGACACTCAACCACAGTCTAAGCACGATAAGAAACACATAATTGTAACTAAGAATTTGAAGACAAAAATAAATACTGAAATATTAACAACATCTGAATAATCTCAAATACATCTCAAGTCTCAAATCTATACAACAAGCTCTAAATGAAAAATAAATGCAAGTCTGCTAAACTAATCTCGATCACTCCTGAGTGTCGGGGCCAAAGGTAGCTAAACCATCTCCTCAGTAAAATGTAGGGCATGAGTCCTCAGGGCAGTCATCTGTAAAATTTTCAACAGGTCCGGTCAGGACAGGAACGAGTACAACTCATCAAGAAAACCCAAGTAAAAGACAGGAAACTATAAGGCAGTTATAAACAGTTTTATTGATGAATATGGCAGTTTGTATACAGGTGATGGTATAGAGAAACAGTAAGATACAAGGAAAGTAAAGTAACTAAACAAGAGAAGAATGATGGCAATGACGACTGTAAATAAATCTAGCTGAACTAAGGTAACATGATAAGTCCAGGCAGTAAATGTAAAACAAGTGTAAACTGCTATAAATCCAGTACGGGATGAATCTAATACAAGACGAATCCAGTACCAGATGATTCTAGGTAGTGATCAAGAATCCAGGTGAGTCCAGCTAATCTAATAGTGTGTTTTAAAATACCGAGATCGACATATAGACGGCTATGGGTAATCAGGTACACCTCTCACTGATCAGGCGAGAGATGGCTATGCTTCCAGTAGATTCCAGTAGGGAGATTCCAGATTTGGGGTATATCTACATGTCTTACTCAATATTTCTCCGCCCCGTAAACAAGTGAATCCAGAATTCGATACGAGAATCGAGATGAGTCCAGCCAAAATATAATGATTCCAGAAATAGATTCCAGAATGATTCCAGTGATTCCAGTAATAGAGGCCAGATAACATGGTGAGTGTGTCGCATACATGAATCCAGAAATATCCATACGTGTGGTATCAGAGAATCACATAAAACTAAATAGAACTGAAATACAGTAACTGACAATTAAATGAGAGAACTATCAGAGAATGTACTCGCCTGATACTCTGAAAGGAGTAGTATAATATCAGAAGTCTGCACCAGAGTCACAATGTCCTAAACAAAGAAATATAGGTTATAATGTGCTTAAAATAAGACCAATGAAGTCTATGATGCAATCTACATGTTTCTAAGTCAAATCTAGGTCAAAGTCAACTCTAAGTCAACTCTGGAATTCAAACTAGGTCAATCAAGTCAAACCTAAGTCAAACTAGTCAAACAAGGCTATTCTAAGTCTAACTAGACTACACAAGTCTAATCTAGGCTCCACACTGACACACAGGCACAACCATAGGCTAAGAGACTAGGCCATAGGCTAGCACACAAATACAAACACAAGGCAATATGAACAACAATAATGTATTAACAATTTAGCTACTATATAAATATATACCTATCCTCCATTCATTGCATACATACATTCTAATTATATGGACAATGTAAAATATCTATATTATACTACATATATCACACAAGCTATATACCACACATATATATGTATATATATATATATATATATATATATATATATATATATATATATATATATATATACATAGAAGATAGGGGCAATGCATATGTATGTGTGTCATGTGAGGGTGTGTGTGTCTAGGGGTACATGTATGTGTGTGTGAGGGTCCATCTCAGGTTGTGTGTGTTAGGCTAGTTCATGGGTGAGAGTGTCATTAGAGTTTCCATGTGTGTGGGCATGTGTGGGTATGTGTTTAGGGAAAACAGAGAATAGGGTCAACCTAGACTGCTATAGATAATAGGTGGACTGAAAATGACAATGTGGACAGCCATGTGTGTATAGGACAGGGTTTAAATTGAACTGTTCTCAGGTTTGTGTGTGTCAAAAGGAAATGAGTTTTTGTAGAATGGTGTGTGTGAATTAGGGCTGTTCTCAGAAATTAATGCACATCTTATATGACAGTTCTATGGGGGAAGTTGTGTGTGTGGTAAAAGAGTGCAAGTGTGTGTGATACATGGCATGTGTGAATGCAAGAATGTGTGGGTGAATTAGTGAAGTGCTAGCATAGACATGTGAGTGTAGGAATACAAGAGTGAGGTGAGATAAAAATCAGTGAATACACTGAACAACATCATTTCAGTTTTTAAAGTCCAAACCAAATTTCCATTCTCAGGTATTGTTCTCAAACTCAGTTTTAAGCCTATATTCCAGTTGTGGGGTATGAACAATCTCAGGAATTAATCAACCAACAATGTGTGTGAACATGATAAAAGAGTTTAAGGTGAAACTGTTCTCAGGAAAAGTTCACAGTCCAAACAAAAGTTCAAAATCCATTTCTCTATGGCAAAACCCAAACTATCATAACAACCCAACTAGCAGTATATATCACATATGTAGGAATCAATCAGGGACTTAAAACAACATTTTAAAATCAGTTTTAGGAGGAATCAATTCAGAAATTCAGTAATACACATGGTATTAGATACACAGGCAGCCTAGTGGGTCACTGCCCTGCTATAGGCAGGGCCTATGCCAGCTGCTGCTGCTCTTGATGAACTGTACAACCAGGCCAAGTGCCACTGTACACATTCCTATCACAATTTCGAAATCAAAATCAAACACACACACATACATACATAACCCAATCTATAATTGTATAACCCAAGTCATCTACTCATGTACACAAATACATACAATATAACTGCCCAAACATTCTGAGCACTCAACCCACACCCTCTGATACATACTCCTATACTCTCATCTCCTGTGTATTCTAACTGACCCAAGCCACTGCTGAACAAGACCTCACACACCTGCTATGGCTAAAAGGCCACAACCATAAACTCAACATGTAAACAATCTAGTAAGTATGTACTTAACTATTTCTAATAATTAAAACATGTGGAAAAGGTTGAGATTACAAATTAAATTCAGAACTGATACACTGAACTTGTGTATCAGAAAAAAATATAATGGGGAGATACAAATTCGAATCAAAGCATTCAATTCAACATACAACACATGTCAGAGGGTGCACAGACATTGGGACATGTCGTGCACATCCATGTGTCCCAATGTGTCTAGAAATTGGGACACGAAGTGTCCAAAAACCCGATTTTGAAAAGCCTCAGAAAAATAGAAAATCTATCCCTCGTGCAGCCATGTCAAGCCTTCGTGGGCTCGACATATTGCTCGAGGAACCACGTGCTCTTGCACTAGTGTCGAGGGAACATAGGGCTAGGGACTGAACACCCTGCCCCGTGTCCAAGTGTCATCGTGTTGTGTTAAACGAAATGTGTCAGAGGAGAAAACCCAGTGTCATAGTGACAGTGAGTGACCAGTGCACGAGGGTTTTCTCGAGATTTACTCGACAAAATCCCACGAAACTTGGTCAGCCCCTTGTCAGTCAATGCCCGCACCCACACACCAAATTTCATGTGTCGGGGTGCTGTATCGTGTCCGCTAGGACACTCGTGCAGCAGGACAGCCGCACGAGGCCAGTGCACAGTATCGTGCGTGCGGTACGTGTCCGATTTGGACACGAAAAGTGCACAAAACCCAACTCAGTGCTCAACAAAATTAATGTACACATCAAGAGCTATCCAAACATATAATTTGTTTCGAAAAATAATAACATTTAATCCATAGAGGCATTTCATCGAACACCTATCATACCATACGACACGTGTCCGATACGGACACCAAACGGACACGAATTTCACCCAAATTTCAGGAACACCTAGGGGACTCCTAGATCTAGCCCTACATGCAAAGAAAACTGAAATTTAAATCAATTTAAAGGGTTTTACCTATTGGTGCAACTTGCATGGAAAAGCTCCAAATGGGGGGTGTTCTTCTTGATGGCCAATAGCTCCAAATTGATCCCAAACTGAAATGACTCTCCACCAACAGTCCATAAACTCAATTTAGAACCCAATGCAAGAGACTAGGATGAAAAAGGAGATCAAATGAATAAAATGGAATTTTTTTGGAAGGAGAAACTTACCTCTCTTTTCTCCAAGTGTAGGAATGATAAAAAGGAGGTAACCCTAATGAATAAGTGTTTAAATAGGGTGGGGATCCCTATGTGGCTGTTCATAGGTTCATTAATTAGGGTTAGGGTTCACTAAATGGCCCATGGGCTTAAGTCATGATCAATTAAATAGTTAAGCCATAAGTCATTTCATGAAACCTCAAACCATGACTTAATTTCACCAAACCACATCCCCTCATTCTAAAACTATTCTCTAATGACTAAAATAGATTAACTCAACCTAGACTAGGGTCACCATGGCTAGGGTTAGGTTCTAGGCTAGTCCACTAGGTCTCAACAAGTCAAAGTCAAACTAGAATTCACCAATTCAACAAATCACCAAATAATTCAAATAAGTCAAAATGACCAAAATACCCCTAGGCTAAAAATGATAATTAATCATGCTAATGACATGGTTAGGCTCTAGGTCATGCAGTCTCTCAGGTTTCACTAGCAGCACATCAAAATCACAAGTCATGACTTAAACCAGTTTTAAAATAGTTTAAAATTTATTAAAAATCACTAAAAATCATAATGTGAATTAAATATCAATAATTAATAATTAAAATTACAAAATTTCAAAATTATCCTCATCTGGAAAACTGGGTGTTACATGGATAATCTCTTGTGCGATAACCAAGTTGTCCGAAATTTGTCTTCTTGGGACAAATGCATTCTGGTTTTCCGATATTAGTTGCGGAATGAGAGGTCGCAGCCTAGTAGTAAGGATTTTGGTGATGGCCTTGTAAACTACGTTGCACAATGCGATCGGGCGAAAATTCGTTGGGCTAGCCGGACTACTCTTCTTGGGAATGAGTACGATATTGGTGTGGTTGATATTCGGGGGCAACGTACCATTGGTGAAGAATAGTCGGATGGCCGCTGTCACCCCCATTTCCTGTATTTCGTATTATGCTCGTATTTGGATTTTGGCACGTATTTTATTTTCCCGACTTGCGGATTTTGGTTTCTCGTAAATGGGTTTGGACCATGGCTTGGTTTTATTTTGTGGAGTTGGTTTAGTTGGTTTGGTTCATATGATTGGCACACCTTAACCTACACTCTACCCTCAACACAACACAACCACCCTCATTATATCTCCACCAAACTTTCTCTCTCATCTTTACTCTCCATTAATTTTCTACTTCTTCCTCCTTCTTCCACACAACTCCCTAACCCATAGGCAAGTGCACCTTGCCAACAAATAAGCACCCAATTTTATTTGTTCATTTGATAGATTAGGACATGGAGAACAACTTTAGAACTTGACATTTTGTGATTTGGAGCTTTCATTCTTCTAGATCTAGGTTTTTACTATTTTTGAAAATCCTTGGTTTTGATCTATTAAACTTCGATTTTTGCATGTTTTGATGCTTCCATATGGAAGAGAATTCGATTTTACTCAAGTTAGAACTTTGAAAATCTAGATTTGGTTTTGATTTGACAAAGTTATGAAGATTTGAAGTTCTTGGTGTTCTTGGACCTGCTCTCGGCCAGGAAGAACATCCCTCTGCCTTGCGCTCTTTAGCGCAGGGCCGATTGCGCATGACTTCAGCCAGTGCTTTGCGCTGTGCTGGATTGCGCTGGCGCAAGCCATCCATGCGCAAGCCAGCCATACGCAAGCCAGCCATGCGCAAGCCGACCTCTGTGCAAGCCAGCCTTGCGCAATCCACCTCTGCGCAAGTCAGCCTTGCGCAATCCACCCTTGCGCAAGGTGACTCCTGCGCAGTCTACCCTTGCGCAAGGTAACCCTTGCGCAAGGCAACTCTTGCGCAGCTCTTCCATGCGCAGTACACACCCTACGCAGACCAACCCCTGACCCCCTTACACAACTTACTGTCTATGATGAATTTGTTATTTCTTGATCTTGGCTCTTCTATAGCCCTATATATATTGGTATTTTATTAGATATTTTACGTCCATTTTATATCCTTACGCATTTTGTTATGAACTTGATTTTACTTAATATGTTTGAATGACTATTGTACATGGCCTGGTATGACAAGGAACTAGTATAACACGACAGTGACCCGTATTGGTGCACTCCTGATATGACCAACCTGACTTGATAGTGGCCCGTCGTGGCGCACTCCTGACAAGTACCCTGACATGATTTATCTTGATAACTTGATAGTGGCCCGTAGCGGCGCACTCTTGACTTGTAACTTGTAACTTGACTCGTATAATCAACTTGACACCGTGGGTGTTCCTGCTTGCTTGCTTGTACAATCCACTTGTCTTGTCTTGCATCATGTCTAGGACGTGACTTCCTGGGTACCACGGCCAGGGACTCACGCTAAATTGGATTAGGCTAATGATTAGATCAAACTAGAACATGGAGAATTCCCAGTCACAGGCAATCTCGTTATCTGGGCGCTTTAATGGACTTGTAGCTTGCCGACGAGTAGAGCACATTTTCAGCACACTGTCATGTGTTGCACCCTCTAAGTCACCTAAGGGTACATTTGTCTCCCGGGCAATGTACCCACCTATAACTCTCAACCCGCGAAAGGATAACTGGATAGTCTGCAGGGCTTGGGACTGGAAATTCTCACTTGCATCTTATTAGTAATTAGGCTTGTGATAACCCTAGTTAGTTAAAGTAGTAAGCCGTAGTACTTGCTTGGCCGATTGTGAATGAATGGTGTCCAGCCCTGTCTAAGTCTTGTCTAGCCCCTGCACCTGGAACTCTTGATCTTGATTGCTTTACTTATTTCTAACGATAAATGGGTAGAGACAGTGAGCTATTCAGGCGAAGGGGTATAATCCCGGTCCTTGTTTGGTTTAAGGATTGTAACCTGGCTCCCGGAATGGTTCCACGTCCCTAGTCGTTTATCGCTCTGTGTACTTTTATTACTTGTACTTTCCTTTATTTCTTTATGTTCTGATATGCTGGCTTTGGTTCTTATTTGTGGCCTCCTTGTGGTACTTGCTCTTTCTGGGGTTTGACCCAGCTGGTTTTGTGTGGCCAGATTTCGGAGCAGCTCCCGAGGATCTACCAAGCTTCCAGCCCAATGGTGACAACTAGACGGAACCCGGGCCAAGAGTGGGTTTTCCCTTTTTGTTTCACCCACTTATATGTAAATTTATTCTTTTGAGGCGTTTAGCCGACGAGCACCTGTTAGCTCGATGCACATTTACTTACTGTCTGTCTACGGGCTGTAAACATGATTAACAAATCCTAGGGTTGATCATGTATGACTGAACTCTTGTTAGTCCCATCATTTTGTACGACTAGCTTCATGATCATCCAATATGTAATATTTGGGACGCCTTATATATATATATTTGATGCTCTGATATCTTGTAACTCTGTTAATTGCTTGAGATTGAGACAATAGGCTTGACCTTAAGAGACTGCTGGCTTGTAGTAAACCCTCATATCTAGACAGCCGTAACCGTATAGTTGAGATGTATTCTATTTCAATATACGTAGCTGGCTATGTCTGCCCCCGCTCTCCAGTATTCTGGTTCAGGGGCGTGACATGGTTTAAGTGGTGGCCCATGCAGGTCTTGTCAATCAAGAAATGTGGGGGTTTACCGAATAGATGTCTCAATCAATATTCGCCCTTGATCTCTGCTCGTATCTTCAAATTCCTGAGATTCTTGACCTGATCACATGCTTGTATCATTGATCTGTCCTGGTCCTTTCCTTACTGTTCCCTATGTCGTCTTCTTCAGCGGCATTACTCCCAGACCTGCCAACTAGCCAGAGGAAGCTCAGCAAGCACCCCAGCGCCAGGAAGATCAAGCTCAGCACTCTGGAGTAGCCTCCCGAGTTATGCTTTCCGGAGGCTCAGAACCTCCAGTTCAGGCAGCTCCGCCCGTTCAACCAGCTAGACAGGATGAGGGACCTTTGGTAGGGCTTATCAGAGAACTGCTTGCATCCCAAGATCGTCGAGGCGACGCCTTGCACCAGGAAGTTCATGATGCACTAAACAGAGGAGGTCCCCAAGGGAATCAGGCGGCCAACAGTTTCAAGCGCTTGAACCCTCCCTTCTTTGATGGCAGTGAAGATGCGATTGCCGCGGACGCTTGGCTTCAGGATACCGAGGTGGTTCTAGAAGCAGCTAGGACACCTGAGAATGAGAAGGTGGCGGTGGTACGCCTACAGTTGTTAGACTTGGCTCGCGATTGGTGGGCAGCTCAGGCCATGGGATTAGCAGCACCAGTCACTTGGGCGACGTTCAGAGAGAGATTCCAGACAAAGTACTTCGATGCGGTGGCACGGTACGACCTGCAGACCCGGTTCACCAACTTGAATCAAGGAGGCAGGACGGTCGATGGCTATGCGACCGAGTTTTCTAGGCTGAGTAGGTTCGTCCCCACCTTGGTGGCAACCGAGTTCGATAGGGCTCAGCGGTTCCAGCAAGGGCTGCACTTAGAGATATTATTGGCTGTGGAGCAGTTCGAACACCAGACGTTCGATGCAGTGTTGAAGGCAGCAAGGAGGCATGAGTATACCTCCCGGAGAATTGTGGACAGGACCGGAGGCAGGAAGCGGTCCCACAACCAGATGCACCAATCTTCAGCTCCAGCCTCGGCAGCTAGGGGTATAACCATTGGAACTCCGAGGCGGGCGACCTCAGTGACGTCGGTTCAGCATTCAACCCCGACGTATCCGCAGCAGCAGAAGCAGAAGCAGTCTTCCGCGGTAGGATATTCGCATTGCGGGAAGCCGGGCCATGTAGTGGCAGAGTGTCGTAGGGCACAGGGATTGTGCCTGGCTTGTGGAGGAGCAGACCACCAGATAGGGACCTGCCCGAATAGGGGAGGTCCATCATCATCCAACCTTTCTAGTTCTTCGGTGAGAGGACCAGCCCCAGTTCCAGTCCAGCAGCAGCAGCAACAGCATTACCCGAGGCCATTGTTGCCTCAGGCCCAGGCCTTTCAGCAGCAGAACCAGCAGCAGTTCACCCAGGCTCCAGCACAGAGTCGGCAGAGGGGTTTCCAGCAGAGGGGACCCGCAGCTAGAGGTCAGGCTATGATGATGACCATGGAAGAAGAAGTTGCACCAGGTGAGGTAGTGGCAGGTACTATTCTCGTCAACACCTTTCCAGCATCTGTATTATTTGATTCTGGTGCATCGCATTCATTCATGTCTGCACGATTCGCGACACGGATAGGATTGGAGCCCGAGTCATTATCAGTGAGGCTCAATATACTTACTGGTAATGGTCTTGTGGGAGTAGATCGAGTATTTTCCTCGTGTCGGATCGTAGTTAGCGGTAGAGAGTTTCCCGCTAGGCTCATAGAGTTCCCTATGGAAGACTATGATGTAGTCCTAGGCATGGATTGGTTGAGGAACTATTATGCTAGAATAGACTGCCATGCTGGCAGAGTTGTCTTTAGTATTCCCGGAGAGCCAGAGTTTTCATTTTCCAGAGGCACAGTAGAGCCATCTCCTCCAGTATTGCGGATGACAGTAGCAGCAGTGCAGTTGCCCCAGATAGTTGAAGAGTTTCCAGATGTATTCCCAGAGGAACTTCCAGGGATGCCACCAGAGCGGGAGATCGAGTTCACCATTGACTTGATTCCCGGGACAGCACCAGTATCGGAGCGAGTCTACAGAATGGCGCCTTCAGAGTTGGAGATTTGTACAAGATGATTGAAGAACTTAGAACCAAGGGATTCATTCGTGCTAGTGGATCGCCTTGGGGAGCCCCAATACTTCTTGTGAAAAAGAAGGATGGTACGTCCAGGCTATGTGTAGATTATCGTACCTTGAACTCAGTGACAATCAAGAACAGATACCCTCTTCCAAGGATAGATGACTTGTTTGATCAACTCAAAGGGGCTTCAGTTTTCTCGAAGATAGACTTGCGGTCAGGATATCACCAGATCAGAGTCAGAGAGCAAGACATCCCGAAGACGGCGTTCAGATCGAGGTACGGGCATTGGGAGTTTCTAGTTATGCCCTTTGGAGCGACCAATGCGCCGGCGATGTTCATGGACCTCATGAACCATATTTTCATGCCTTACTTGGATCAGTTTGTGATAGTGTTCCTTGATGACATCCTGGTCTACAGCAAGGGTGAAGCAGAGCACGAGCAGCATCTCAGAGTTGTCCTCCAGATTCTCAGAGAGCACCAGTTGTACGCCAAGTTCAGTAAATACGAGTTTTGGCTCGATCGCATTTCTTACTTGGGTCACATCATTACCAGAGGAGGAGTGGAAGTGGATCCCCAGAAGATTGTGGCCATCGAGGCATGGCCAGTACCCAGCTCAGTGGCAGAAGTTCGCAGCTTTCTTGGATTGGCCGGCTACTACCGGCGGTTCGTCTCTGATTTTGCAAGGATTTCAGCGCCGATGACCCAGCTGACCCGCAAGGATGTGCCGTTTGTTTGGACAGCAGAATGTCAGGAATCATTTGAGAAGTTGAAGCGAGGTTTGATAACGGCTCCCATTCTCACCCTTCCAGATGGGACCGGAGGATTCACGGTTTATTGTGACGCTTCAGGCAGAGGATTGGGATGTGTTTTGATGCAGCATGGGAAGGTAATTGCTTATGCGTCACGTCAACTCCATGATCATGAGAAGAATTACCCGACCCACGACTTGGAGCTAGCCGCAGTAGTGTTTGCACTTAAGTTGTGGAGGCACTACTTGTACGGAGACAGAGGGGAGATATTTAATGATCATAAGAGCCTGAAGTATGTTTTCACCCAGAAGGATCTTAATATGCGGCAGAGAAGATGGCTCGAGCTACTGGTGGACTACGATGTGGATTTGCAGTATCATCCAGGGAAGGCCAACGTTGTAGCAGATGCGTTGAGCCGGAGAGCCGGAGTTTATTTCCTGGCAGCGCAACCAGAGCTATTGGCAGATCTTCAGAAGATGGGGATTGAAGTGGTTCTTCCTTCCAATGTGGCCTTGATGGCCAGCCTACAGATTCAGTCCACCATAGTTGAGAGGATCCGGACAGCACAGTTAACAGATTCCAAGGTTCAGCGGCTCAGAGCAGAGTGCGAGGCAGGGAGAAGGCCAGAGTTATGTATTCATGAAGATGGTACACTTCGACACGGCACACGTCTTTGTGTACCCAGTGGAGATATCAGACAGGAAGTCATGGCAGAGGCTCACAGTTCGTAATATTCCATCCACCCAGGCAGCACGAAGATGTACCGAGATATTCGTCAACACTTTTGGTGGAATGGTATGAAGAGAGAGATAGCCCGGTATGTCTCTCGATGTTTGGTTTGCCAACAGGTCAAGGCTGAACATCAGAGGCCAGCTGGACTTCTTCAACCTTTACCGATCCCAGAATGAAAATGGGAGCACATAACCATGGATTTCGTGACTGGGCTACCCAGATCTCCGGCAGGCAGAGATGCTATTTGGGTCATTGTGGACAGGCTTACCAAGGTGGCACACTTTTTTCCATTTAGAGTTGGACAGTCGACGGCACAGCTAGCAGAGATGTATCTCAGGCAGATCGTCAGACTTCACGGAGTGCCAGTCAGCATAGTATCAGACAGGGATACGAGATTCACATCGCACTTCTGGCGCAGTCTTCATCAAAGTTTGGGGACTCGTCTCAAGTTCAGCTCAGCGTATCATCCGCAGACAGATGGGCAGTCAGAGCGTACTATACAAACTCTTGAAGATATGTTGCGGTCGTGTACCCTTGACTTCGGTGGTTCGTGGGAGGATCACCTGCACCTGGTGGAATTTTCGTACAACAATAGTTTCCAGGCCAGTATCCAGATGGCACCCTTCGAGGCTCTGTATGGCAGGAAGTGCAGATCCCCGTTAGCATGGGACGATGTCGGAGAGAGGCAGATGCTCGGTCCAGAACTGATTTCTTAGACGGTTGAAGTGGTCAGGAAAGTCAGAGATCACCTTCGAGTTGCTCAGGATCGCCAGTGCTATTGGGTCGATGCTCATCGACGTCCCTTAGAATTTGCCGTCGGCGACCATGTATTCCTTAGGATCTCGCCTACCCGCGGCGTCATTCGTTTTGGCGTACGGGGAAAGCTTAGTCCTAGGTATATAGGGCAGTTCGATATTCTAGAGCGAGTAGACGATGTGTCCTATCGTCTCGCTCTTCCGCCGTCGCTAAGTGAGGTACATGATGTATTCTATGTATCACAATTAAGACGGTACATCCCGGACCCGAGCCATATCCTAGATCATTCGGAATTGGTTGTTGGTACCAACCTTTCGTATGAGGAGAGGCCCGTGTCTATATTGGACCGGAGAGAAAAGACGCTCAAGAACAAGACTATTAACTTAGTCCGTGTTGCTTGGGGTCATCACTCTCTAGGTGAGTCAACGTGGGAGCGTGAGGATGACATCCGATCGCGATATCCCTACCTGTTTGACTCGTAAGGTATAATGTCTTCCTTGTGCCTTATGCTTTCCTTTCCTTGCTTGCATTGTATGATTGTATGATTGAACTGCTTAGTGTAGCTTGTTTGTGCTTAGTATAGCTTGTCGTGGCAATCTCTAGCTCCTTGATTAAATTCCGAGGACGGAATTCTTTGAAGGTGGATAGAGTTGTCACCCCCATTTCCTGTATTTCGTATTATGCTCGTATTTGGATTTTGGCACGTATTTTATTTTCCCGACTTGCGGATTTTGGTTTCTCGTAAATGGGTTTGGACCATGGCTTGGTTTTATTTTGTGGAGTGGTTTAGTTGGTTTGGTTCATATGATTGGCACACCTTAACCTACACTCTACCCTCAACACAACACAACCACCCTCATTATATCTCCACCAAACTTTCTCTCTCCTCTTTACTCTTCATTAATTTTCTTCTTCTTCTTCTTCCTTCTTCCACACAACTCCCCAACCCATAGGCAAGTGCACCTTGCCAACAAATAAGCACCCAATTTTATTTGTTCATTTGATAGATTAGGACATGGAGAACAACTTTAGAACTTGACATTTTGTGATTTGGAGCTTTCATTCTTCTAGATCTAGGTTTTTACTATTTTTGAAAATCCTTGGTTTTGATCTATTAAACTTCGATTTTTGCATGTTTTGATGCTTCCATGTGGAAGAGAATTCGATTGTACTCAAGTTAGAACTTTGAAAATCTAGATTTGGTTTTGATTTGACAAAGTTATGAAGATTTGAAGTTCTTGGTGTTCTTGGACCTGCTCTCGGCCAGGAAGAACATCCCTCTGCCTTGCGCTCTTTAGCGCAGGGCCGATTGCGCATGACTTCAGCCAGTGCTTTGCGCTGTGCTGGATTGCGCTGGCGCAAGCCATCCATGCACAAGTCAGCCATGCACAAGCCATCCATGCGCAAGCCAGCCATGCGCAAGCCATCCATGCGCAAGCCAGCCATGCGCAAGCCGACCTCTGCGCAAGCCAGCCTTGCGCAATCCACCTCTGCGCAAGTCAGCCTTGCGCAATCCACCCTTGCGCAATCCACCCTTGCGCAATCCACCCTTGCGCAAGGTGACTCCTGCGCAGTCTACCCTTGCGCAAGGTAACCCTTGCGCAAGGCAACTCTTGCGCAGCTCTTCCATGCGCAGTACACACCCTGCGCAGACCAACCCCTGACCCCCTTGCACAACTTACTTGTCTATGATGAATTTGTTATTTCTTGATCTTGGCTCTTCTATAGCCCTATATATATTGGTATTTTATTAGATATTTTACGTCCATTTTATATCCTTACGCATTTTGTTATGAACTTGATTTTACTTAATATGTTTGAATGACTATTGTACATAGCCTGGTATGACAAGGAACTAGCATAACACGACAGTGACCCGTATTGGTGCACTCCTGACATGACCAACCTGACTTGATAGTGGCCCGTCGTGGCGCACTCCTGACAAGTACCCTGACATGATTTATCTTGATAACTTGATAGTGGCCCGTAGCGGCGCACTCTTGACTTGTAACTTGTAACTTGACTCGTATAATCAACTTGACACCGTGGATGTTCCTGCTTGCTTGCTTGTACAATCCACTTGTCTTGTCTTGCATCATGTCTAGGACGTGACTTCCTGGGTACCACGGCCAGGGACTCACGCTAAATTGGATTAGGCTAATGATTAGATCAAACTAGAACATGGAGAATTCCCAGTCACAGGCAATCTCGTTATCTGGGCGCTTTAATGGACTTGTAGCTTGCCGACGAGTAGAGCACATTTCCAGCACACTGTCATGTGTTGCACCCTCTAAGTCACCTAAGGGTACATTTGTCTCCCGGACAATGTACCCACCTATAACTCTCAACCCGCGGAAGGATAACTGGATAGTCTGCAGGGCTTGGGACTGGAAATTCTCACTTACATCTTGTTAGTAATTAGGCTTGTGATAACCCTAGTTAGTTAAAGTAGTAAGCCGTAGTACTTGCTTGGCCGATTGTGAATGAATGGTGTCCAGCCCTGTCTAAGTCTTGTCTAGCCCCTGCACCTGGAACTCTTGATCTTGATTGCTTTACTTATTTCTAACGATAAATGGGTAGAGACAGTGAGCTATTCAGGCGAAGGGGTACAATCCCGGTCCTTGTTTGGTTTAAGGATTGTAACCTGGCTCCCGGATTGTAACCTGGCTCCCGGAATGGTTCCACGTCCCTAGTCGTTTATCGCTCTGTGTACTTTTATTACTTGTACTTTCCTTTATTTCTTTATGTTCTGATATGCTGGCTTTTGTTCTTATTTGTGGCCTCCTTGTGGTACTTGCTCTTTCTGGGGTTTGACCCAGCTGGTTTTGTGTGGCCAGATTTCGGAGCAGCTCCCGAGGATCTACCAAGCTTCCAGCCCAATGGTGACAACTAGACGGAACCCGGGCCAAGAGTGGGTTTTCCCTTTTTGTTTCACCCACTTATATGTAAATTTATTCTTTTGAGGCGTTTAGCCGACGAGCACCTGTTAGCTCGATGCACATTTACTTACTGTCTGCCTACGGGCTGTAAACATGATTAACAAATCCTAGGGTTGATCATGTATGACTGAACTCTTGCTAGTCCCATCATTTTGTACGACTAGCTTCATGATCATCCAATATGTAATATTTGGGACGCCTTATATATATATATATTTGATGCTCTGATATCTTGTAACTCTGTTAATTGCGTGAGATTGAGACAATAGGCTTGACCTTAAGAGACTGCTGGCTTGTAGTAAACCCTCATATCTAGACAGCCGTGACCGTATAGTTGAGATGTATTCTATTTCAATATACGTAGTTGGCTATGTCTGCCCCCGCTCTCCAGTATTCTGGTTCAGGGGCGTGACAGCCGCGGTGACCTCGCCACCCACGATCGACCAATTCTTCTGGTAGAAGATTGTTGGGAAGCCATCGGGTCCTGGTGCCTTAAGCGGGCCTATACTCTTAATAGCATGCAGGATTTCGTCAGCATCTGGAACTTTGCACAAGGAGGCATTCTGTTCTGGAGATATCGGGGTTGGCGAGCTGCCATAAGCGGGATCCATAGTCGTCGAGTTGTCTTCACAAAATATGGACTTGAAATGGCCAATAAAGGAATCAGAAATCTTTACATGGTCACCTGTCCAACTGTTGTCGGGGAGTCGAATTGCTCGAATCTCATTGATTCTCTTCCTAACAGTGGTTTTGCATGAAAATACTTAGTATTTTTGTCTCCGCTCTTAATCCACTGACATCGACTCCTCTGTCTCCAGTACAATTCTTCGATGGAGAGTAGATCATTGAGCTCTTCTTTGAGTTCCCGCTCCTCTTTAAGTGTTTGGTTTGATACTGACTGAGACTGGAGAGCAAGAAGCCTCTGCTTATTACATGCTATGCGATTTTTTATATTGCCAAAGGTGGCATGGCCCCATTTATGGAGTTTAGTCATGATATACCTGAGCTTTTGAGTTAGATTCCAACCCGATTCACTGCTCCGGTGAGACCAACATGATTCGAGAGTTTCTGAAAAGGGTCGGGTGACTCATCCAGAAAGATTCGAGTCTGGGAGGTCTACGTTTGCTTGGGAGGCGATTGCATGTGTTGAGGACTATGAGTCAATGATCGCTATTGATGCGTGGCAAGGAGGAAACTGACGCGTGGGGGTTGGCTCTACACCATCACAGGTCCCATCCCATATTTTACTTCTCTTGCCATTTACACACGTGCCAGCAATTCCTGCCAGAAGGTAGCTCTGGAGTCTCCATCCAAATGTGTGTAATGGGCCGGACTCCGGCCCAACAAGGTCAAATTTGGACTAAGCCGGCCTGGCCCACAACATTAACAGGATCAGGTTGGGTTTGATTTCCAAATCCGAGGTCAGGTCCGACCCAACATGTATTTCTTATCGGTTCCATACTGGATTTTGCTCCTCCGGCCCGTAGACCCGTTAATAGGCCCAGTTATAAACCCGATAAATATGTAAATAATATATACATAAACAAATTGTAAAAGGAGATGGGAGGATTCGGAACTGCAGGTATCCTAAACTCTATAATTTCTTCAGGTAACTACAAAACCCATTTCAGTTTGTATTATAAACACATAATAAATATAATATACATAGTGCATTTTAATATATATACATTATTTTATTGAAATTGGATGACCCTTAGTCGAGATCCGGGCCTAGTCCGAATTTAGCTCGGATCCCGTCTACTCGGATTTGAGTCCGGACTGAATTTGGAGGTTTGTTTTAAAAGTCCATCCCAACCCATTTTCTTCTCCGGACCCTTGTTAGCAATCACCCGAATAAAACTCGTATTATACGCAAATTTTTTCGTATCTTTCATAAACGTATAGTACTTGCGTACTTTTGACAGATCCAAATCAGTACGTAAATTTTAAGCATGCGAAGTTTTAAACGTGTTCTGTATATTTATTGACAAATTTGGCACAATAATCATGTTGGAAACCTGTTTAATTAATCAAATTTGACAACATATTTAAAAATGTGAAATTTCTAACCTCAATATTTTTATTTTTCGAATATTTGACCGAATTTTTTAACGTATTTTATTTGCACTGAGCCGATTTATACTCGTACTTTTGTCGTCCCGATTTTTTCCGTTTGCCGAATTGCTAACAAGGCTCCGGACTAGACCGGTCCAACATGAAACTAGTAAAATTCGACCAACTCAGGCTCCTGACGGCCCGACCCAATGACACCTTTGACGGTTGGAATTTCTTTAGTCTATTGGCAAGGATAAAGCATATTATAGTGGATTTGTGATATTCTAAACGTCACGTACAAATCCTAGAATAAGAAAATGCTTTTTTAATCACTCAATTTTTATTCCTGACATAATAAAAACATGTTATTGCAATTTATAAAAGATAGAGATTTTATATTATTAATATATACGATTTTTTTTTTTTTTGAAACCTTTAAATTTCATCACACAAATTACACATATCTATGCTAAAAAACTGTCATAGTTGTCCGCCTCACAAGTGTAAATGACAAAAAAAATCTCGTTAGATATCCGACTTTTGCAATTAAGACCTATTAGTCATTTTTAGCAATTTGTCCCGCCTTAGATTACAAATCCGCTAAATAAGGCCCCACTAGTCAAAATTAATATTTGTAATCCCGAAAATACCCATGCTCCCCTCCCCTACCCCCGGTGGCGGCGGCGACCCGCCAGCCGCGCCCGACACCCCCTGCCCTCCCCCCGCCCGCCCGACCCCCCTGCCCTCCCCTGCCGGCCCTCCCCCCGGCGACGAGCCCCCAGCCCCGTCCGTCCCCCGCGAGCATCTCCCCGACCTCGCCGCCCCGCACGGCCCTCCCCCGCACTCGCCGGCCCCCCGGCCCTTCCCGTGGCATCGCCGGCCACCCAGCCCCTTCCCCAACGGTAGAGAAAGGAGGGAGAAGGTGTAAAATTGTCATTTGGAAATTTTTTGCAACAAAAATAACTAATAAAAAATTTAAGAGCATGTGAGTTTTTTTTTTGCGAAAATGGTCAACCTAGGAAGGGTGTTTTTGTCATTCACCCGCCTCACAATTATTACTTGGAGGAGAACAACTTGTATAAGATATCATGGACAATGTGTCACTCTTTCTATCTCTTCGCCTTTCGTAGAAGAACTTTGTGTTTCTAACTTTCTATCATTAGCATATTAGTTGCCTCCACAAACTCTCTCTTCCTTTGCAAGCACTTACTTTAATGACGCTTAGTATCTCTAAGCTTGCTCAACACCACATCATATACATCTTTTCTTTTTGTAACTTTTCCATTTTTTGGAGGACCTTTTGTTTATTTTTTCCTTTATCACTTTTCCCAAAAAAAAAAAAAAAAAAAACTTCATTCCACTCTGTTAATGCACATCGGACTCTCTTAATTTGCTTAAGAAAACTTGCATGGATTCTCGGTCACCACCAGTGCTCACCGTCCACTATTGTTGAACAAATATTGTAATTTTCGTGACGCAACCACACTTCTTATTTTAACAAACTAGAAACTTCTTTTCCACCAAACATTGTTTCCTTTCCCCAAAAAGAAGAAATGAAAAAAGAAGAAGTTAATTAACATTTGGATTCCGAATTTTATACTAGTTTAGAGTTGAAGTCATGATATATCTAATTAAAAATTTGGATCCTGATTTTTTTTTTCTTTCAATTGTACACTCTCGAGCCTATATAAGAAGTTTCATTACATGACATGAAAATGATACAATGGAAATAAAAAAAACAAAAATAAAAATACAGACCAAAACTTTCCAATTGAACATTAGGGATTAAACTCCAAACTGATATAAAATTCAGGGTCTCAACGAGAAAAAAAATCTAATTCGGAAAAAATTCGATCGGTTCGTAATCCAGATCAGTGGGTACAAATTAAAAAAGGCTAATTAGTGTTTAGACCCTAGGTTTTATACAAACTCAGAATTTAAGTTCTAATATGTCCAATTAGAGAGTTTGGACCATGAATATATTTTTTTTCTTTTTCCAATTATGTCTTTCCTTCTCTACTGCATTAGAATGAATTTTTTTAAATATAAAATGGAGGGTATAATAAAAGATTGAAAAATAAATAAAATTCAGGATCTAAACTTTTTAATTGGACATGATATAGCTTAAATTTTAAGTTGATATAAAATAGAGGGTCTAAACTCTAACTACCCCTTAAGGGCTCGTTTGGATCAAGTTTTTGTATTTCTAGGAATAGGTTTTCAATTCCTTTTCCATGGGAAAGGAATTCAACATTTCCATACCCATGTTTGGTTAGGTTGGGAATAGGTAGTTCAAAAATTTAAAAATTTTCATCTCCATATTTGGTTTACAAAGGGATATAAATATTAGTTTATTTAGTTTTCCTTTAGTACCCTTTCATTAATTTCATGATGATTTACATGTTTGGGATATAAGTTGAAAATATGAAAAAAAAAAGAGGGTATAACCGTCCAAACAAAATAGCCAAGCATCATTCCTAGAAAAGTAAATCTATTCCCAATGGGGGGGGCTTGAAAATAGCTTTTCCAAGTCAATGGGAATAGTTTTCCCCCCTAAGCCCCTCCTATTCTCTTCTCATTCTCAATCCTAAACATACCAACATGGGTAAAAATTCAAAACTCATTCCCAAGCCACAAAAACTTGAACCAAACGGCCCATAAAAGAACCAATAATGCTAAGTTTACTATCAATTATTTACAATTGTTCTACAATCCAGTCTCCCACTGCTAACATGGTCCCACCCGACCCCATTTTTCTACAATCCAGTCTCCCCTGCTCACATGGTCTCACCCGATTCCACCTGTGGTCCCCCCCGGCTCCACTTTTTCTGCCTCTCCTCCAATTGAGACGGGCCACGTGGCGGATTGTAAAGTTTACAACAGGCCACGGTTGTAAGCATATAAAAGTACCCACGGATTCGCACGGTGCGTAGATTCGACTCCCATCTTTATTTGCGAGAGGCGAGCGCGTGGTTAGCTCGCTTTTGTTCGTCCGTCCGTCCGCTAAAAAAAAAAAGAAGGGGGAGGAGTAAGAAAATGCAGTCTTTACAGGAGAAGGCGGCGGAGTGGAGCGGGGTGGCGACGGGCGACGCGTTCGCCATCGACGAGGCCAACCTCTTCCAGGCCCTCGGCGGCCTCCAGCCCTTCGTCGACCTCTCCACCAATTTCTACAACAGGTCCTTCGTTCTTCTTCTTCTTCTCGATCGGTTCGATCGATCAGTTGGCGTTTCTTGGTTGCTCGTCAATTAGTGGTTTTTGAGGAATTTTTATTTTTATTTTAGGGTTTATGATGACGAGGACGAGTGGTTCCGATCGATATTTGCGGGCTCGAGGAAGGAGGACGCGATCCAGAACCAGTACGAGTTCTTCGTGCAGAGGATGGGAGGTCCACCACTGTACTCGCAGAGGAAGGGTAATTAATGGAGTTAAATTGCTATTCTTTTTTCTTTTCTTTTCTTTTTAATTTTTGGCTAATTTGCATTTAAGTACCTTCAACTTTCGTTCATTTGCCATCATTTTATTTGTGAAGTTAAGTCGACATGGATGATTCAAATGCTCGCTTCCATATATAAACAATCAATTTTAAAATGCTCATCCTTAAGGGTCTGCTTGGCAATTGTTGAGGTAGGGTTATTAAGTGTTTTTCCGGTTTTGGTGGTTATAAGTAGCGACTTTTGAACCGTCCAACCATTGTTTGGTAATTCATTAACGAGCGGTTTTGAAAATTTTGAACGAGTCCAATCCATGCTTGGTAATTCATTAACGAGCGGCTATGATTTTTTTTTACAAGAATAAAATTACCTATATGTCCATATATAAACAAAAACTCTTCATTTCTGATGTCGAAGTCTTCTTGATACATGATTTTTGGAGATATCTTTATGGGTGTGTATCAAACAATGTTCGACTTCGAAAAAACTAAATATAATTTCTAAGAATGATCGTCTGGATAAAAAGTCATTATAAGAATGATCGTATGGATGAAGATGATAAGGAGAGAGTATAGAAAAAGATTTTAAAAACTCATCGAAAAAAGTCGTAATTTGGATAAAGTAGAAGAAACAAAGATGAGAAAAAAGAAATATGATAGGGTATTAGTAGTTATATTTATATTTTTTGTGAGAATATAATGAAATAAAATAATAAAACCCTAAAAAACCACCGATTTGAGGTGTTTATAAGGAGACACAAAATTACACTATACCGGTTTTGGGAGGTTTTTGAACCTACAAAAACCAGTGCCTCAAAAAATTACCAAGGCCCCCCCCCCCCCCCCCCAAAAAAAAAAAAACCGGATGAAAACATCGTTGCCAAGCAAACCCTTAAACGTTCTGCAGCATATAGGGGTATGGCAAAGATGAGTACATCCATTATGTATTATATACGAGATGCTAATACTAATAGTATCAATGTTTCACAAATAACTTTTGGAAATAAACCATGTGAGACAGGTCGAAATATGGTCGGTTTAGTTAAAAACTGACTTTAAGCGTTTAGATAGAAGTTCGAAGAGTAAATGGGCCAAGTTGGATTAAAACATCGGAACCGAGAAACGTTGGGTTGAAATCGATTGATTATGTAATCCAGAAAGTGGACTGTTACTAGATTGTCTGTCGGGTGCACAGAGGTTCAGAGCTGAAATTCATCAAGGACAATTAGGTCTGGTGCGAAAAATGAATGGAGACCTATTCTCATATAATTTTTTTCTAAAAAAACCAGAAATTAAAGTATCCAAAATTAACATCAACGAAGAAAAATTATTCAACTACAATATATTGCAATTGAGATAGGGACTATCATTTACCTTATAATTATATTTTTATTTTCCTAGAATAGTTGGTCCTGCGGAATAGTGATTGTAACAAAAACTTAACTAAATACGGGTCAAAAGTTTAATTTTACTAGCTTTCTTAGTGCGGTCGCACCCATTGTACTCCCTCAAAACCGGTCCTGGTTGCACATGACCCACTTCCCTCAGATGAGACAACGCTGACGAGGCAGTTAGACGGGAGCGCCTTGGTAGGAGACGAGAAACTCTTCGAGTTGAGGGGTCATATATAGCCAGATAACAAAGAAGAATAAACCCTTTATCAGATATATACTAGTAATTACTATTAATTTTCTTTTGCTAGTCATTTATTTTTGGTCTTTATGTTCAGTTTTGTTTACTTTGTTTAGGTAGGTCTAGATTAGTTTAATATAGCGAGAGATAAAGAGTGGGTGTGTATACTCAACCATATTTGATACTCAACCATATTCGGTTTTCAGAGCTTCTCCAGTGTTGCTGGCAAAGAGTTACTCTTGTGATTTGTTAACCATTGTGACTGCATAGAGTAGTTTTTGTTGCTTACCTTATTTTGTTGTCAGTGTTAATTAACCTTTGTCACTAACTCGACCATAAAATGCCAGATTAAGAATTCAAAAGATCGGCTAGGAAATTCTCTTGTTTCTGTTTTTGTTGTGATCATCTTGTTTGGCACGTTTTTTAGGCTAACCCTAAACAAATCGTCATCCTTCAGTTCTTCAAATTATGAACCTAACCGGACCATCCAAACCTTTAGAATTGCACCAACCCAACTTGTTAGTCTTGGTTCGGGTCTTTTACTCAGTTCTATACATTAGATAAATCATGTTAAAAAACCTATAGATTAAAGACTTTTCTCACATGTATTATAACACTTAAATAGCAAACATGTCATAAATTTGTTTAGACATGTCCTAACCCACTATCAATTTAATTTAATTTACAAACAATTGTCAATGACCATTCATACTTTTAAACCTGAAAAGTTGTTTTAGTCACTCGGTTTGGTTCGATTCCAAACTTGTTTTTTTAGTTTCTCAACCTCGAACCAAACCGGAAAATTAAAAAAAAAACAGAGAGAACTGGACCTACCTAAACCAAAAGTGTAAAATATCAGATCCAACCCAACCTGCGGTTATTTGTTTTGCTTCGATTCTTTTTCAGTTCTTGCACATCCCTACTTCATTCCAAAATTTTTGGTTTGGCTGTGTACCTTTCTTCAATTCAGCTTCGTTATGGGCCATGTTCTTTTGTAACGCTAAGAAAAACCATATCCTTCTTGAAACTTCAACCTATGTTCGTTTAGGCCTGCCTCTACTTAGTGGCTCCTTTAACTATTGTGTTGTCGACACCTCCTTACTAGAGCAGCCATTGTTTTTACACATCCAAACCACATAAAACAATTTTCTCGCTGTCCACAATTGACGCAACTTTTTACTTTTCATGAATATGATCATTTTTTAATCATATAATTTATTGTCATTCATACATTCGTGGTTGTACCAATTTTCTATTT
The DNA here is from genome assembly GCA_029216955.1 of Iris pallida. NCBI lineage: Eukaryota > Viridiplantae > Streptophyta > Magnoliopsida > Asparagales > Iridaceae > Iris > Iris pallida. The sequence continues at coordinate 62,180 of JANAVB010027135.1, forward strand.
TTTGGGATGCATCCATTGGATTTATATCAACTTGATATCCGATCCATAAAACACAAAAAATAAAAAAGGAATATTAAATGCCATGTATTCTCTTGGAAAAATAAAGGAAATATATTAACTGTAATATTTTTTACTGCTCACCTACCATATCTAGATTACTTCCTACTTTAAAAACCATCTGATTTGTAGTTATATCTTAGAACTGATCCTATGGCAAGTTGGTAGGATTTCTCCTAGAATCCTATTGATAACACCCAATACCAACTTTCTCTCTCTCTATATGTAGGAAAATAGAAACTTAGGGCGAAGAAAGAAAATATCCTAACTTGCTAAGACTTGTAAAAGGAGTAGAGACATTATGTTAAGTTTATTGAAAGTGAATACCTAAAAGTACTAGCAAATGAAAAAGTTATTAAGAGAGGCAAAAGAGTTACTCTCAGAAATTGTTAATTACCGGCCACATAGGGGTAATTGTTATATTTAAAAATTAACTCGGTTTCATCTAGCAACTCTAATTATGGTAATAAAATGATCCTTGGAATCATTGGAGTACTACTGCAACGTTTATCATAGTTCATTCTTTTTTTAGTCGATAAACTTCCCTCTTGTAGCTCTCTCTTAGTTTCTGCTATTTCATTTTCCATTGATACAAACTAGAATTTTGTTTTTGAATCTCCTGGCTTATTATTTTTGAATTTTTTTTTGTTTGATAAAGAAACTAAGGTTAATATGTTTTGGTAAGACGGTATGATTATTTAGTGTCGCATCCGTGCCTTATTTTATCCTTTTGTTTCTTAAATTTGCCCTGCCGTCCTATCCATATTGTGTGTCTTAGTGATAGTTTTTAAAGATATATAATGGGTTGTAATTAGTACAAGCACAAAATGAGATATAAATCTGTTTTAGTAAGCATATGCACGCGAAAGTTCGACATTGAGGCCATATTTTATTATTTGGACACTTGAAGAAAAGTTCACTCAAGTAATCTTAAGAATTTGAATGTTGCACATGGAAAATAGTTGAACCTTTTTTAGTTGCTCTTGTTTGGAATCAGATGGCCACAAATACTTCACTCCAGCTAAGATGTTAAGAAATGAGCAGTACTCAAAGCTTAAAATGGATAAAGTAGAAGTTATTAATTCCAGTCCAAGTAATTCTAATTTGAGCCCTCTACTTCCTTAATTTGTAGGAAAATTTTATTTCAAACTCGTATTCCAAACATACACGAGTATAGTTTTGTGACAGAGAGGTATTTGGTGCATCTGAACAGGGAAGTCTTGCCTCTTTGCATCAGAGTTATTATATTATTTGATAGGACCATAGAAGGGTTAATTTCTAGGCATGTATGTTACAATGTAGATGCACTGTCCGTTTAAAATTGATTGGATAACAGGTCAAGGATCAACTATATAGGTAGCCAAAATGGACATGGACTGTCGCAATGAAGAACATCACAGTTTGGATGGTAGTTATAATTCATGCGACACCTCATACTTTGGCAAAAAGGATTTGGTGGTGGTTATGGTCGTGTCGGAATAACGGTCTATATGCTTCCTAATTCCTAGTAACTCCTGGAAATAAGTTACTCGGAACTATTTCCCAATTTTCTTCTTTAGCCTAATTCTTCTAGCATCATTTGTATCATGTGAGACTATATTTTACTGGACTTAGGGACTACTGCAGTTTTATTTCATTTTGTTTATATTTAATGCAAGAACATATTACACCTACAACGACTGAGAGTTGTTCCTCTAAAACTCACCCATTTGCAGGCCATCCAGCGTTGATCGGACGCCACCGTCCATTTCCAGTCACACATCAAGCAGCGGATAGGTGGCTATACCACATGCAACAGGCATTGAATAGCATCTCGAGCATCGACCCAGAATCAAAAATCAAAATGATGAACTTCTTCAGGCACGTACCTCTGTTAGCTTGGCATTTCTTTGTTATCTGTCACCAGGTTTTCTTCAGAAAAATCGGCTTGTTCAAGTATCTCATAGTTTGCTGTACCTCTCGCAGGCATACTGCATTTTTTCTTGTAGCTGGCAATGAGATGACAAACCAAGGGCAAGGAGCACCCTGCAAGCATGCTGCAAACAAATCAGCTGCTTCATAGTATTTATATTAACTGTCATTCTTGGTTCGACTTATTGGAACATAAATATGTCATTGTGATATTTATAGTTCACTGACTTCCAGATAACATGCACACATAAATTTGGAAAAGAGGTAATCATATGATTACTCTGGATTATATTTCTGCTTGGTGACAACACTTGGTGTCTGCTTGTTGCATTGCTACTACTTCAAATATTGTTACCAAATTCCAGATCACCCAAATTGGTCAGTGTTGACAATTATGAGTAGGTGTTGGAAGTCTTCAATCAAACTTATTTACTTCCATACAGAAAGGAAACATCATTTACTTCCTTTGTGTTTGGTAGCAATGAGGATGCATTTTCATTATTTGGTATGAAAGAAAAAGTGGAAGGAAAGAAAATAAAAAATATATGGTTTACCAATTCTACCCTAAACTAAAAACACTTATTTACAATTTGACTTCATAAATAATTTTTAAATAATACATTCATATGGGGGTATAATTGTTAATTAATACAAACATTCACTTTTCCTTCCACTTTTTCTGCAATTTTAGGTTACGAGGGAAAAGTAATCCCTCCCTTTTTCTTCCTTCCTATTTTCCTTCCATACCACACAGAGAAAATAAATATTTTCCTTCACTTTTCCCTCCTCTATTTTCCTTCCTCCCACTTTTCCCTCTTCTATTTTTTAGTGTGCTTCGTTTTGTTCTACCAATCCTACCACAGAACATTTACAGAATTGTGTGCATGTTATCTGAAATAATGGCCTTTGCAAAAATTGATATCATGGATTAAATAAAATTAAATTTTAGGTGAGAAACTTCTAGAAACTAAAAACATTAGGAAGGTTTACTATAACTTATCCAAAGAATGTGCAAATTAGACCGAATTCCTCTCGTTTTCGAACATGTTCAAAGTAGACCAAGGGATGCACCTGATAGAAGCGATATGAGTTAGTAAAAAAAAAAACTGCTGCAACTGTGACAGCAACGAACTTGATTGAGATTTCAACGAAGGAAATATTTTTTGTTAATGTTAGAGAACACATGGTCGGAAAAAAGGATTCAAACAAAATTTAAAACAAAAATCATGGTCCATGCATATAATTTCTGTGAACATAAGTGTCATCCTACCTTTCATTTAGGCTGTGTTTGATTGGGCTTTCTTTTTCCATGGAAAATATTTCCATCATAAATTTTCCACCAATTGTAGTGTTTGATAGCTTATATTTTCCATGGAATTATTTTCCAAAAAACTATCATTTTCCATATTTTCATCTAAAATGGTGGAAAATGAAACTTGTCCAACGCATAGGAAAATATTATTTTCCATAGAAAATAACTATTTTTCGTGGAAAATAATGGCAATCAAACACCCAAATTAAGTTTCCATGAATTTTTTTAAAATTTTCATAAATTTTTTCCTAGAAAAATTATTCCATGAAATTAATTTCTTTTCTACGTATTTTCTACCTTGCAATCAAACGCACCCTTACAAGAATGCTCTCAGAAGATGTGGATAACTTTAGCTGCACATGTGGGGATGCATATAACCCTTGCTGTATTTGTATATCATGGTCTGATAATGGAGAAAGCTTGGTTCCTGGTGAAAAAAAAAAGGAAAAGGAAACGTTTAGTAGCACTTTGATCATGGCAAAAATTAAAGAGTTTCTTAGTTTGAAAGAAGCTCAAAAATAAAACAAAAGCACAGAGTGCCTTTCCTATTCCTTTAATTGGACAGAAAACTAGCCCTATGTCAGACATTGGGGGAAAATAGATTTCTAAGTCCACACTAGAAGTCGGACACTTTATAGAGTTTTTACATATCTGCAGGGAAACATCAATTGCAGCATGATGACAGTATAAATTGTCATTTAATGCACAAGTAAGACCGACACTTCTATACATTGTCAGTGCCAAAATTGAGCCACACCTAAAATCCCCATGCAATCAAGGAAGTCCTGGATTGACGAGCAAAGAAAACGTTTCAAAAAACGACACAAAATAGTTACAGAAAATGCCGTCAACCCTGAACATGAAATTAGTCGGACCAAGGCTGACGTCAGTGCATCTTTCCATCTATTGCAGACCAGACTTCAACTTGTCCACTACAGCCGAAAGGGAAGAATTTCCATCACAAGCATCTTCCTAACAGCTTAAATTTTCTTGAAAATTTTTGACTTATTTTCTACTTGATTTATCATATTTCAAGGTGCATCTTACAATTTTATAAAAAATTAATGTACAGTACCTTCCACTTTGGACAGAATCCGTCAAAAATATATTTTATGGTCCAAAATGCCCTTGTCTCCTTCATCTTTCCTCTCATTCCCCCGCAGCCACCGTCCCCGCTCCCCCCTCTGCGCTCCCTCCCTCTCCGCCTCCGCCGTGCGCTCCCCTCCTCCCCACCACCTCCTCTGCCTCCGCTCTCCGCCCCCCTCCCTGTCTCCGACAACAGCAGCGGCGGCGGCGGAAGTAGCACGGCGGAGGCGCGGGGGGAGCAGAGGCGGAGGAGGTGGCGGTGGGGGGGGGGGGGCGGTGACCGCCGGGAGGTTGAGAGGAAAGAGGAAAGAGACACGGACATTTGGTCCAAAAAAATATTTTTTTGACGGATTCTGTCCAAAGTGGAAGGTACTGTACATTTTTGTAAAACTGTGGGGTGCACCATAAAATGGAATAAACAAAGTGATAGGTAAGTAAAAAAAAAAAAAACTCAACTTTCTTTTTAAGTTGGCTTCTAGAGGCCAGCTCTTTTGACATGGGCAACTCATAGTGAACAAGCTTGATGAGCATACCCTGTAAAGACAGACATACCCAAAGCAAGGATTTGTCATGTTCACTTAGGGTGGGGTTGTTCTCAGGTATCACCTATGTTCTTACAACCTTCTTACAACAACTCTCTTTCACTCCTTACACATGGGTCCCACTGGGTCCCACCACCACTCTCACCCCCCTGCTACATGGGCTCCATCCGGTCCCACCATTTTTTCCCCTCCTCCAATCGAAGTCTGACACGTGTCCGGTTGTAGGAGGATTGTAAAATTTGGTTGTAGGCATAGCAAAGCTCTAACTAATTCTTGATGAGCTGGCAAATTGGCTGAATGGGAGGCTCATCAGCTGACTAGGCAACTTGCTGACTGGACACAATTTGCTCATTGATTTGGGTTGGTATCAAATTAGCTGCTCTTTCCATTCTTCCGGTTCTTTTGGGGAGTAGAATGAGGAGGGAGGGAAGGAAAAATTGGCAAACTCCACGTTTGGGCTGGCACCCATACAGGGAGGTGTGAAATTTATATATTTTATTCTATTTAATTTAAACATACATGTAAAAGGTAAGGAGAAGGACATTTATGCAAATTAATTTTGGAGCAACAGTTTCTCTCCAAATTATGAGTTTAGTAGATATAGAGTAATGGCAAATGTCACATGTTTAATGTCAAGGTGTGCATTGGGCCGGGCGATCCGGTACCCTGCTCAGACCCGGCCCGGTCAAACCCGGTCTGGGCCGGTCCGAGCCCGATCAACAACGAACTGGCCCGGTTTGACCGCGGGTCTGGGCCGGTGTCACGATCCGTCCCAAATATCTGGGTCTAGTCGGATCATGCCAACCTGCACCGTTGTGAGACGGCGGCAGTAAGCTGTATCAAGTAGTGAAACACAAACATGCAGAAGATCTAACGGAAATAAAATATTTTATTGAATTGAAAGTGAGTCTGAAAGTAACCACCATTAATAACAACATTTAAAAAAAAAATCATTTATTACATTATTCAAAAAGGGAAAGTAAAGGGAAAGTGCTATTCCAACATCTAAGGTTCTGGGGTTCCTGATTCAGCCTCTGCGGGACCTGAGTCTGTCCCGTAGAAAGTACAGTAGGGAGCTCCTCTTCGTCACAGTCAGCTAAAAATGTTGGGTCTACAGTCAGGAGGGAACAAGTAACATACTTCATCCACAACTAGCATTTCTAAGATAATAACTAAATTGGAAAAAATGCGAGACATTTATGAAACATTATACTTTTGTATTTAAAAATTGTAAAATGAGACTAGCAAGTGTGAAGAAGATCAATGTCATGCTTGTAATACTAGGCTAGTGTTTGAGTATATAACAGGGCCTGTGACCGGCTGGTGAGGCAATATGTATATACTAACGTTTCGGCCGAATGAATAGTATACGATACGGCTTAACAAAAATAATTAATAAAAATAAATAAAATAAGCATGCGCTTCACAGCCGATCAAACCCG
>JANAVB010027136.1:0-29559 GCA_029216955.1 Iris pallida
ACCTGTTCTGGTACCTCCAGTGGTAGGGTGACCATTTTGCTATATGTTCGAGCTTGGATCATTCACTTGGTGCTCTTCTCATACAGAAAAGTGATATGGGTCATGAACATACAATTTATATCTTAGCCGAATGATGCTCGGAGCTGAACACAGGTATACTCTGTAGAAAAGGAATGTCTGGCCTTGGTTTTTGTCGTTCAAAAGACAAGACATTATGTGACGGACAGACTATTCATGTCATCTCCAGATAAATCCATTCAGGTATTGATAAGAAATCGAGCATTCTTAATTCAGGTTAGCTACCTGGGCGATGTTGTTCACTACTATGACATGGTTTATGTACCTCAAAAATTAGTGAAGGGTCAAGCATTAGCTGATTTCTTAGCTGCTCACCCTATACCTGAAACATCGAAGTTATTGAGGACATTCCAAATGAAGTCGTAGATTGTAACATGACCTTAAAGAATGACATCTGGCAATTATATTTAATAGAGCATCACGAGTAGGACCTAAAGGCAAATTGTCCCTGGGTAGGAATCGTCTTGGTTTCTTCTGACAAAATGGTCATATACCGTGCCTATTCTCTCAATGAGCCATGCTCCAACAATGTAGCAGAATATAATGCTCTATTAATTGGTCTCCAAGTAGCAAACAATTGGATATTGAATTCCTAGAAGCTTATGGAGATTCTCAATTGATCGTTAATCAGTCAGAGGAACTTATGAAGTCAGAAATCCTGACCTCATCCCTTATCATCAAGTGGTAGTCGAGTTGGTCCTTTCATTCAAAGGATTCTTCATTGAATTTGTACCATATTCACAGAATGTGGAAGCTGATGCTCTTGCTAGCTTAGCTGCAGACTTGGCTGTTCCAATCCGAAGGAAAATATAATTACTTTGTTGGACTGAGATTTATGCTGTATCAAGAATAATCTGTATATTGAACAAAGTATACTACAGAGTCAAGTTCCCAACAGGGGGATTGGAGAACTCCATTCATTGATTATGCTGTTCATAGGATTTGCCTGAAGATCCAAAACAAGCTGCATCAATTAAGAGACGATCATTTTGATTCTATTATGATCGTCTTTACATATGCTATAACGTCGTTCATGTGATGGACTCTTGCTTCGTTGTCTCTCAGAAAGTGAAGCCAAACAAACACTGCGAGAAGCTCATGATAGCGTTTGTGGTGCTCATCAACCAGGTCCTAAATTACAAGACCGTATTCGAAGAATGGGATATTATTGGCCTTCTATGATAGCAGATGCTGTAGACTATGCCAGAAGATGTAAAGCATGTCAGATTCATGCTGATTTTATTCATCAACCATCTGAATTTCTACATCCTACAGCAGCTTCTTGGCCCTTCGAAGCTTGGGGTATGGATGTCATTGGTCCTATTAACCCTCCTTCTGTTAAAGGACATCGGTTCATATTAGCTATAACCGATTACTTTTTAAGTGGGCAGAAGCAGTTCCCCTTGCTGAAGTGAAAACATCTAATGTGATCAACTTCATTAAACATCATGTCATTTATCGCTTCGGGGTTCCTCGACAAATAATTCATGACAATGGTCCACAATTTGCCAGTCAGGCATTTTATCGGTTCTGTGATAAGAATCGAATTCAGAATTTAACTTCTACGGCTTATAATCCAGCAGCTAATGGTTTAGGCGAAGCTTTCAATAAGACAATCATTAAACTTCTAAAAAGTTTGTCTCTTCTAATAAACGTGATTGGAATGAGAAACTTGAAGAATGTTTATGGGCTTATCGAACAACAGTCCGGAATCCTACAGGTTTTACACCATTTTTATTAGTTTATGGGTGTGAGGTTGTTCTTCCCTTAGAAATCCAGATTCCATCTCTACGAATAGCTATTGCTAATGAGCTAACTATAGAGAACAATGATCGCTTACGACTCCAAGAACTTGAAGGATTGGACGAAAAGCGTCTTCAAGCACAACAGCACATTGAACTATATAAGCCCGTATATCTCGAACTTTCAATCATAAAGTTAAAGAGAGGGTATTCAAGGTTGGCGTGTTGTATTAGCCGTTCGAAGACCGATGGTGATGACTCACAAAAGCAAAGGGAAATTCCAACCGAAATGGGAGGGCCCTTATGTAATTGAGACCGTGTTTTCTAATGGCGCCTATCGGTTATCAAAGCCTAATGGAGATCTACTCATGATGCCGATCAATGGCAAATTTCTTAAGAAGTACTATGTATAAAAAAAGGAACAGAATAAAAATAAAATTTCTTTTTATTTTTGTTCTGAATAAAGGATTAAGGACGAGGACCACTGCCTTCCTTATTGAATACATAGTCAGCCAATGCATCAAAAGCATCATTTCCTGAACTCATAAAAAATTTGTAGACAGCCATCCTCAATGCTTCTTCTTCAGGAGTTTTCCCTGGCTCTACTAAGAAAGCAAGGATGTCTTGTGGTGGCTTGGGCATAGAAGAGTTCTTGCCTACTTCGGTTGAGCCTGACACAATTGGCTCAACGGGGTGTGTCTCGATGATGTCCTCAACCTTTATGGAGACTTCATTCTTTTGCTGTATCCTTGGAAGACATTTCCAATAGAGGAGTGGAAATAAGAATGAAACGTTACAAAGAGTTCTCGCCGATTTATAGAAGAGGACTATTAATGAACCGGTCTTTGAAATTGAAAACAACTTTCCATTCCCGAAAAGTCCTGTCCGTTCATTATATCAGATTCATCTATTTAATTGGAATTGAATTGTTCTTTCTTTTCCCGAATGATATGTTGGTTCATTCATTCTTTTTATCGATATTGGCATATATCCTCGATGACATATGCCTTCTTAATCCCCAGCTACCAAGGTTTGGTTAAGCTGATTTCTTGTCTCCTTGGAGAGGGATTTTAAATTTCTATTTTATCAATTGATTAAAAAGTGGGATTCGTTATTTATCATGTTTTCATGACCTCTGGATAAATATTAAATCTACTCACGTTTCTTATCTATCATTTCCATTTGACCTCTGCATAGATATTAATCTAATTTTCTTTTGAGTTCTTACATACTGTCATGTCCATATTATCTCTGATAGTATTGTATACTCTAAAACAGAAAACAAGATTTCATTATTTATCATGTCCATATTACATCTGGATAGATACAAATCATTGAGCATAGAAGACTTATCATTTCCATTCTCATATCATCATAAAAGTCTATTACATTTCTTAGACTTTCTTATAAATCATAATGGAAATCTATTACATCTTGGATTTTCATTCTATACGACAACGATAACCTAATAAAGATCTATTTCTTCTTTGGATCTTCTTTGTCGGATTCGTTGTTGGTGTCAATTCCTTGCTGTCTGAGCCCCAGTGGTGACCGGAACAGTAGGAATTAACTCTGGTCTTCTCTTTCAGACGAGAGGAGAACCCCAGAGTATGGCAGCCCGAAGGCGTGTTGCTGCCAATACAACTGGTGGAGAAGTGGCGGCCTTTTAAAGGAGATGGGAATGTATCCAGCATTAGGATACGATTTCTAGTTCTGCCGTGAAAGGAAATCTACTACCCAATTTCTTGGGTTAGAGTTGACTCCACCATCCAACTCTTCATATATAAAGGCTTTTCCTACCAACAGAGGAAGATCCTTCTATCCTACGAAGAGTTCTGAGTTGTCTGATTTGCGCGTCAAAAGCGCATGAGCTCCATGATGTTGATGTCAGAAGAATGCTTCTCACAGCGTCAAAGTCGCCAATACCGGTTCTGGAAAAAGCTCTTCAGCCAAACTTCTACAGAAAACAAACAAAGAAAATTGTTTTAAACAGAAGTATCATCAGACGTATATTAGTCAATTGAAAACAGATGCTTACGTATCTTGTTTTATCTTTAACAGGCTACAAGGATTTTACGCCTGAGGCTTTCTATGCTAGTGTCTCATGTGCACCCTATTCAATAAGGCTTTTACGCCATTGTTTCATGTGCACCTCATTCAACAAGGCTTTTACGCCAATATTTTATGAGCATATTATTCAACAAGGCTTTTTTGCCCGTGCATCTTATCTATAAGATTCTACATCTGTAAAGGATTTACGCTCATGAGCGTCTGTTTTCAACAAAAGAATTCAAAGGCAGACAATTGTTTACGATCAAACTTACCATTGAGGTCAAATGGTTCAGCTCTAAGAATGGTTGAATCAATATCTGGTGACCGGGCGTACAGAAGAACGGCATCAGAAAGGATCGTCATTTGTTGGAGAGTGAAATCTTGCTAAGAGCTACCGGGCGTACAGAGGAACGACATAGGAAAGCATCGCCATCATCATTTGTTAGAGAATGAAATATTGCAAAAAAAGCTATCTTCAGAAGAATGAGAATGAGAATGAGAATGTATAAAACATTCTTTAACTCAGCTATTTATAAGGATTGAAGAAACGGTTGGCGTGAGCCTATTTCGGGAAGATCCTATTAAAAGGCATTCGTGGCCACAAGACAGATGCCACGTGTTGTTTTATTTCTCTTGGGAATGAACAACCAAAGATACAGTCAAAGAAGGAGTAGAATAATTCCATATACCAACAGATAAGATCAATATTAAGATTTTATTTAAGTGGGAGTTGGCCCCTACAGATAAGTTGAAGAGTCGCAATACATGGACGACACTTCTACATAAAACATTATTTTTTTTCTCTCTTTCGTTGGGCTGACGAAGAGAGGCACCTAACTCGTGCATGTTGCGAATCCCGGAGCGACGCATCAGATTAAGAAATGCTTCTGCATCCTTCATACGCAGTTGAAGGACCACCATCGATGCGACCAAAGACTGCTGGAGTCAGTCCAAAGCACTCTATAAAGTTGTGTGCTCGCTCAAAATCAATCCTGGAGCTCAGAGCCTCTTCGTTGTTAGTCTCTTTCTTTGGCGCCATGACAATATGAGGGTGAATGGCAAGAATGAAGAATTTCTACTTATTTATACAATCAAATCAACTCTTCATATTCCTTATGTGAAACTACTCATTACTAATGCAAATTCGGGGAGATGAAGAGGCATTCGAAAGTTTCGAGAAGAAAATTCATTATGACGGTTAAATATTGACCGACAATATTTCTTGATTTTACGCCGACTGTTGAATATCCCCACTTTTACGCAGATGGCTGTTGCGTATCCCGAATTTTACGCTGACTGGTCAAATCCTAACTTTTACGCTTCTATTCAAAGTGTTTCAAATTTTGAAGATATTTGAAAACTTTGAAGGGGGTCTTGTAGGAGCGTAAAAAGTGCTTCATAGAATGAATCAAAGAGATGGATCATTCCACTCAAAATGGTATATTTTACGCCAAGGAGATGCTAATCACTTTACGCCTAAAGCAGGCTGATCATTTTACGCCAGGGTCAAGCCAACGGTTTTACGCCTAGGACAGGCTAGCCACTTTTATGCTGGACAAAGCTGTCAAGTCTTGCATTTAATGCAAAGTCTGACATGAAGATATTAATGATGACATATACCACAAAATTCGAAGAGATTTGTTTTACACAGAGACCAATGTTGTCGTTTAGTATATGGACTGAGCTATTTTTACGCTCACAGTATGGCTTCTTTTACGCATGGAGACTATAACAGTTTTTACGCTCAAAAGTCGACGTGTGCATAAAGTTTATTTGGGCTACTTTACGCTCAGGTTATTTAATAACCACTTTACGCGGGAAGTCCATGTCAGGGCTATTTTACGCCTAGTCTACTGCTTTACGCTCAGAGTACATTGGGGCTATTTTTACGCCCTATTCTTTCTGACCAACTTGGAACGTGGTTTGCCTACATGGCTTTCATGCCACATATTTTGAAGAACGTGTGTATGTGCATCCTATTCTTACTGAAATGATGGAACACGTGTCAACGTATGCAGAGGATGACTTTGGTCGTGGGTGGCAGTTGTTAGCGTAAAGACGGAACTTTTGCTGAGTTTTTACGCACAAGAGCCCAAGTCTATAAATAGACTTATTTTTGACACACACAGAGACCGAGAGACAGAGAGACAGGAGGAGAGAAAACAGAGAGATTAGAATTCAGAGACTTTGATTCTCCAGAGCATTCTTCTTCAACCTTTCTTTCAGAACAGAGTAAAGCAAAGCAGGAAAGTATTCGGCCTCGCCATCAGTGCCCAAGTGCATCGATACCTTTTTGGTGACTTAGTTCTTCCAACTGTTCATCTTCAAGCAGTGATCTTCATCATCATCGTATGGTCCAATGAACAAAGTGATCATTTACAGATCAGACTTCCATAGCAATACTTTCCCAGAATCAAATTTGTACTTCTTGTACTTTTTCTCGTTTTATTTTCAAAAGCCAATTTTCCTAGCATTTTGTTAAGTGAAACAATACCCTAGTAGATGAGGAAGCACTTACTACTAGCCTCCCGATTGGAGCATTCCGTTGGCTCCAGTCCATTAGGCCTTTCCATCTGGTACTCAGGAACAGGAACCACGCTTTCCTAGAGCCTTACTTGCCAAGCCGCTTTGCACGAAAATTCGGCTATAGCCACCTCCTCTTGGGCAATCCCAGTCCTCATCTCCAGTCGATAGGGAGTCTGATCGACGAAGCGCGTGCATGGGGTTACTATTGTGCTGGCTGTACAGGAGCAGTTTTTACCCTGCCCGAAGATAAACCCGACACTCACATGCTATTTGCTGCTGCCAAGTTCTATATCCAGGTCAATACCATTCTTCCTGGGTATGACCGTGAGCATAGTTTTGTACCGGGACCAAGCTTGCCCCTACCCTTGCTAATATAGGGCGAGCACGTGCAATGGGTAGTAGCAGAAGGGAAGGCATCGTGCCCACAATTAAACCAGCTGCTGCGTCGCAGCAGAGAGTTGTAGTTAAAAAGCCTATTATTGTAGCGCCTCGGAGGGAGGACGCTGAAGAACCTCTTCCTACCGTTCTTCAAAAGAGGAAGGCTTCCACCGAGCCGGGGCTACGGCCAAAAAGGACGAAGGTGGTTGTTCTTGGAGGAAGAAGGTTACAGATGTGGGTGCCGGCTTGCCTCCTTCCAGAAGGTCTTATAGGCAGACGGCGTTGTAGGACGTTGCTGCTCGGGAGGTAGACCCTTTCCTAAACTCCATAGCCGTTCTGGTCAAGCCCTTGGAAATTTTCTCACCTTTGCGTTTGTCTTTTGCACAGGACCCTAAAGTCACAGCTGAGATAGGTGCCTCCTCCTCTGATAAGGTGGAGGTGGCGATAATATCTCCTGCTCGTCCTCGACTGTTGGATGAGGGCGAATCTTCTTCGGCTGTAAAACTTGAGCAACGGGGGAGCAGGGTGAAGGCCTAGACCTTGATGGAGGTCAGAAGATCAGTCCCACTTATGATGTATCTATGGGAGTTATGTCTGCAATAAGAGCTACGATGAGAGAGCTGGACGAGAACCAAGTCCAATCGGCTCATCCTTCTGCGGGTACGTTGCCTTTGCGTCTCTCTTCGGATAAGATCTTTAGACTCCGATTTTGCGTGCTCCTTATGAGGTTGACCATGTCTGTGTATTCCCATGTAGACAAGGAGAAAGAACCCTATGCAGCGATGGTCCCCGCCGTTGGGAGAGGGACATAAGTTACCTCCGGCTCCTCCAAGTTCGCTACTGTGGAGGGAACTGTTGGTGAGCTGGTACTAGCTACAGTAGGAGAAGTTGAGCAGCCCACTGAGGGAGCTGTTGTCGAATCAGCCCCTGTCCCGGCTGAGCTTGCCCACTGGAAGACATCAAGCTCGATAGTACTCAGAGTCTCGATATCGTTCTCCTTGGACAGTCTGGGCCTGCTCCTGGTTTCTCTGAAACTGCCGTTTAAGGTGCAGTCCAGGCTGGGGTTGAACAAGCGAAAGGTACAAATTTACAACTCTTTTCGCCTTTTCTCTCTCTTTTCGGTTACTGATGTATATATTGCTTTCTCTGTCAGGTTCTGCTTCTTCTCAGGCGTTCCCTCCGGAAGTGGAAGAAACTCTCCAAGCTTCTTCTCCGAAGACTTCCACCGAAGATGAGGAGATGGCTCAGGAAGTCGTCAGAGCTTTCTACTCGGTGTTGAAGGTGAAGCTTCCTGGAGTCCTGAATCGAAATGCTGCCTTCGGCCCTGTGAAGGCTATTGCGGAGTATCAGGTAGCGGCCCTCGAGAGCATTGTCGGCTATAAAGAGCGGGCCAATACACTGAAGAAAGTTCTGAACGACCTGGAGGATCAAGTGGCCAGGTTCCGAGACATCAAGCAGCGGTGTCCGACGTTACTGTTCTGCGCAGAGAATGATGCTTTGAAGACGGCTCTTGCAGCGGAGAAGGCTACCTTTCAGGTAAGGAAGGATTACCTCATTCAGGAGATTGGCAAGCTGGCTGATTAGTATAGCAAGTTCAACGCTGCAAGTGAGGCACGTGCTGCCTCGATGAACAGGTTGGCTATGTAGATCACTGAGAAGCACAATCATATTACGCAGATCAGGAACGAGATCTCCCAGTTGGAAGCTGACTTGAGGGCGGCGTCATCTAAACAAGAGGATTATTTGTCCCAGGCTGCCATGACTTCTACCACTTCTGCCCGTTTATAAGAACAGCTGGAGAGGTTGGAGGGAGAGCATCAGAGTCTGATCCTCTTTGAAGATGAAGCCGCTCGTCAAGAAGAGGAACGACGTCGAGCTGCTGTGAAATCTGAGATCGAGATTACAGCTCTGAGGGACAGCATCAATCGTCTGTGTATCCCGAAGATTTTTGTAATTCTTTTTCTTTTTGGCCGTCACGGCTCTTGTACCCTTTTTCTGCCTCTTTGATAGACTTTTAAGTACTGAATATAGAATCTTTTCAGAAGTGAATGTGGTTTTGTGAAACATCGATGCTAGAGGTAATGTGGACGTAGCAAGGACATTTCTCATGGGTATTCTGCTAGGGAAATTTTATGTGGCCCTATTATCCGTTTTATATTCGAATTATTCGAATATAGATAATAAGTTGAATAAAGCTGCTACTAGAGGTAATATGGACGTAATAGTAGAGGATGTTCTATATCTGACCAGAGGTAATACGGACGTGGAAAGATATATAGCATTAGGGAGGAGTGGATAGTTCAGAGGTAGTGTGGACATGACTATCTTTAATGAATGCTTTGCTCAAAGGTTATGTGGACGTGGCAAAACATTTGATTATTCCGCTGGAGAAATAATTATCGGAAAACAATTCTGAGGGAATAGGGACATGATTTGTTTTCGTCAAACCGAGTTTGGACAGAGTCAAAAAATAGAAATGATTCTAAGAGGGAAATATTTAGAGGACCTATTATCCACGGCGTATTCAAGACTCTTGAAATACGGATAATAGTTAGATAGTTTTTTTTTTGGAATCATATAAACATCGTACTGTACATTTACATGACTGAACATATGTGAACATTATGTAAAAGAGGTTACACATAGTACTTCTTTAGGAACTTATCGTTGATAGGCATCATAAGTAAGTCACCGTCAGGCTTGGTCAGCCTGTACGTACCGTTGGAATACATCGATTCTATGACGAAAGGACCTTCCCATTTAGGCTAGAATTTCCCTTTTGTTTTGTACGTCATGATCATCGGTCTTCTTACTGCTAGGACCAGATCACCGACTTGGAAGATCCTTTCCTTCACCTTTTTGTTGAAAGCTCTGAAAAGGCGTGCTTGGTATAGCTCAATACGCTGTTGAGCTAATAAGCATTTTTTGTCTAGCGCTTCGAGCTCTTGGATTCGCAAACAGTAGCTCTCTTAAGTAGTCAGCTCGCTGGCTAGGGCTACCCGAAGGGAAGGAATCTGGATTTTTAGGAGAAGAACTACTTCGCTCCCATAAACCAGAGAGAATGGCGTACTGCCTGTTGGAGTCCGAACCGTTGTACGATAGGCCAATAGTCATTCACCGAGCTTCTCGTTCCAATCGTGCTTGTTTGAAGACACAAAATTCTTGAGAAGTTTTATGATGGGTTTTTTGAAGGCTTCTGCTAGCCCATTAGCTGCTGGATTGTAGGCAGTAGAGGCTACGTTCTGGATTCGATTCTTATCGCAGAACCGATAGAATGCATGGCTTGCGAACTGTGGACAATTGTCATGGATGATCCTGCGAGGTAGGCCGAAGCGGTAGATGACGTGATGATTGATGAAACTGATCACGTTTGACGTCTTTACTTCGGTGAGCGGTATAGCTTCCGCCCATTTGGAGAAGTAATAGGTTATAGCTAGGATGAACCGATGTCCTTTGGAATATGGCGGGCGGATTGGTCCTTAGATGTCTATGCCCCAGGCTTTAAGTGGCCAAGATGCTACTGTCGGGTGTAGAAACTCCGAAGGTTGATGAATGAAATCAGCGTGGAACTGGCAAGCTTTACACTTTTTCGCATATTCAACAGCATCCGCTGTCATTGTGGGCCAGTAATAACCCATTCGTTTGAGGCGATCTTGCAATTTAGGACCTGGTTGATGTGCACCAGAAACTCCATCGTGAGCCTCCCGGAGTGCATGCTTGGCTTCTGTGTCTGATAAGCATCGTAACAGTAGCCAGTCATAAGAGCGTCGGTACAACATCTTGGTAGCTGTGTCATAGTAAAATCTGAGGGATCGCCTTTGGATGGATACTACCTCCTTCGGGTCCTCGGGGAGGATTCTATAGACAGCGTAGCCTATGAAGGGAAATCTCCAGTCTTTAGCATCGACGTTTGTTTTCGTTGTGTAACTATGATGAATATGCAAGGCGTCTTTCACACAGAATAGTTCTCGACCCGACATTGTGATCGACTGCTGAGTATTGGTAGGAATGGTCAAGGAAGCAGCGAGACCGGCTAGAGCATCTGCTTCTATATTCTGTAGTCGAGGCACGTACTCGATGAAGAATCCCAAAAAAGTAGACGCCAGCTCGATTGTCGCTTTGTGGTAGGGGATGAGATATTCGTGGCGAACTTCATAATCCCCTCGGACCTGACTAACTATTAGCTTGAAATTGCTGTATAGATAGTCAACTCCCAGTTGCTTTGCCACTTGTAGGCCGATTAATAGGGCATTATATTCGGTCACGTTGTTGGTGCATAGTTCTACGAGAGAATATGCACAGTGTATAACCAGATGATCAGGTGATACGAGCACGACACCTACTTCAGCCACAATATTCCCTTTGGGTCCAGTTCTTGATGCACCATCGAAGAACATTCGCCAAATGGGAATTTCTTCAGTTGCAGCATTAGACTCCACCACTTCATCGGGGATTTCGTCATAGAGTATGGACGACTCCGGCACCGGGTGAGTTGCTAGGAAATCAGCTAATTCTTGGCCTTCTACTGCCTTCTGAGGAACGAAGATCATATCGTACGGAGTCAACAGCATTGCCCATGTGGCTAAACGGGAATTGAGAGAGCCAGGTTTAGTCATGAATATTCTGAGAGGGTTGACTTTAGATATAATATGGATAGTCTGCCCAGACACATAGTGGCACATCTTCTGGATGGAAAATACTAGTGCGAGGCATTCCTTCTCCACCGGTGTGTATCTGTGCTCGGCACCCACCATTGTACGGCTAAGGTAGTAAATTGTTTGTTTATGGCCGCCTTCGTTCTTTTGAGCTAAGAGGGCACCGAGAGAATGATCCATATCACGGACATATAGTAAGAAGGGCTTCCCCATTATTGGAGCAACCAATACTGGACGGCTTGTAAGATACGCCTTGATGTCGTCGAATGCACGTTGACACTGTTCAGTCCAGACGAAAGATACGCCTTTTTTTATGAGCTGAGTGAATGGTTGGCACCTTCCAGAGAGGTTCGAAATAAATCGTCTGATGTAGGCTAGCCTTCCTTGTAGTCCGCGTAGCTCTTTGAGGTTTCTTGGAGGATGCATGTCGAGAATAGCCCTCACTTTCTCTGGGTCCAGATATTTGCCCTTTGAAGTGATGACGAAACCCAGGAACTTGTCGCTGAAGACTACCAGAAAAGACTTGGTTGGATTCATCTTGAGTTGGTGTGCACGCATTAGTTCGAACACCGTTCTCAAGTCTTGGAGGTGGTTGCCCTTGAGACGACTTTTGACTGCGACATCACCTACGTAGCACTCCACAGTTTTGCGTAAATGATCGTAAAAAATTATGTTCATGGCTCGCTGGTATGTTGCCCCTGCATTCTTTAATCCGAAGGGCATCACCGTATAGCAGTATATCCCCAACGGTATTCGAAAAGATGTGTGCTTCTCGTCGTCGGAGAACATCTTGATCTGGTTGTAGCCTGAGAACCCATCCATAAAGGACATCCGCTCGAAGCCGTAAGTATTGTCGATCATTACGTTAGTGATCGGTAGGGGAAACTCATCTTTCGGGCATACAGAGTTCAAATCACGATAGTCGATACAGACTCGAACTTTACTATTCTTTTTATGACCGGAATGATGTTAGCAACCCAGTCTGGGTGTTGTTTCTCGTGAATGAATCCACTGGCAATCAGCTTCTTGACTTCATTCTCGATGGCTTTCATGACGTCTGGTCAGAATCGTCGTTGTTGCTGCTTCACTGGCTTAGCTTTAGACGAGATGCTCAGGCGATGCGTGGCGACTTTAGGGTCCAAGCCTGGCATGTCTTCATAGCTCTATGTGAAGACATCGATGTATTCTCTTATATGCTATATAAGAGATTGGCGTTCATCGCCAGATAGGCTTTTGCTGATGAAGATAGGTTTAAAGGATGCTTTATCTTCTAGATTGACTTGGATGACCTCGTCTTCCGTAGGTAGTTCCTGTTGTTCGAAGCACAGCTCCCACCTGGTGTCCATCTTTTGAGCCCATTGTTCGAGTTCGATTGATTGGATATCTCTGTAATTTGGTCGACAAAAACCATATTGACGGACAGAGTTGCTTTGAACATGTTGTCGATGCTGGAGTCTGAGTCCCAGAGGAAGGAATCAGAAGAATGAGAACAATGATCTGCTTTATCATCTGATATTTTGGGAGTTGTTGGAGGAGAGACAGCCCAAATTAACACCGCTTCGTTGATAGTAGTTCTAAGGTTTGCCGGGGGAGCAAAGTTTCGTATTGGCAACCGTCATCCTCGACCTTAATTTAGCCCTTTGTCGCTTTTGATGCCATATCCCATATTCTGGATGATATTATTGGCCTGCCAACTATACCGAAAAAGTAGTATTTTCCCGAAGTCATAGTCGGCTTCTGTATTGTGCTTGGGAGAAGTAGAGTCTGGAACAAAATTTCTCTCGCCAATTATACGATCGAAGATGATTAGCTCTTCATCCTTCTTTCTAGTTGGAACGATGAAGTAGAGGATATCTTCAGGGTAAACTTTTTCTCACAGATGAGGTGTTGTGATCGGCATGCAGAGGTGTGGTCCTATGCCGTTCTCTAGAGCGTATATCGTATCTATGTAGTGGTTTACAGATTAATAGACATCGGAGTAATTCAAAGATAAACCTTTACTAAGGAAATACGCAAGTTCTTCTTCAGGGATAACATCATCTACCGAAGGTACATTATTATGAGTATTGACATACTCATTGAGAGGGTCATCATCTGGAAGAGGATCCATAGTCTTTGTCGAGTTTACCACATAGGGTAACTCTTCGGGATTGGGGGGATGGGCATCAGTAGGTTCCTTCTGGGGTGTCTTGCTGAGAGTGATGGTCAATGGTTTGACCTTGTCAGGTTCTTCTTTTTCACCCAGATTGTGAAAGGCTTCGGAGTACTTTTCGGAGTAGTACGTCCTTTGACTCGGATAATTAGGGGACCATCATTGGAGGATGGACTTGCTTCAGTTTTATTATCAGCTTCATTGCCGTTTTCTTTGGGTGGTTGAGATTGATAAAGTACCGAATCTCCATAGTAAGCTTCGAAGCCTTCGAAAGGATCAACATCAGTAAACTCCGTCTTCACGACACGGTCACTGTTGACGTACATGAAGCACTGGTAGAGTGTGGAAGGATCGATCATGTTCTCATGTATCCATGGACGTCCCAACAAGATGTTGTAGGATACATTGGCATCGATCACATAGCAGTAAACTTTCGTTCGAAGATCACCGAGCTGACATTTGAGATGGATCTTGCCTAGCGGATGGCTTCGATCAGCATTGAAGGCCATGATAGTTGTGTTGGTTGCAGATAGCTTGTGCAGAGGGATTCTCAGAATTTGAAGCAAATTTCTAGAAATGATGCTGAGGGAGGATCCTGGATCGATGTACATGCGGTCCACCTTGATCGCCCCGATATACCCTGTATAGTACAAGGGTCTATCATGACGATTATTCTTGAGTAGCATGTCCTCCTGTGAGAAGGTGATGTTGGGTACCACTTTCATAGTACTGTGGCAGTGGGGACAAGAGACAGGATCTTCAGCGAGGGCTTTGACTTTAGCGAGGTAAGAGTCGGCGTGTAGTAATGCCACACTTAAGGCCTTCTGCGTCTCTTTGGAGAGTCGTAATAGATCGAACAAAGATAACCTGGCAGGCGTATTGACTAGCTGAGCCAGTATATCAAAGTTGTAGGGCCGATCCATGCCTTCGGGAGCTGGCGCCTTTAAAGATTTGTCAAACCGCGTCTCCTTCTGCTTGGATCTGTCCATGGTTTGAGACCTAGATGGGCTGGCTTCTGAGCTTGTGGGGGCAACAGGAACTTGAGGTGGTACTACTTCTTCTTTTGCGGGATCTACGTCCGAAGATAAGTTTTTCTTGATCGCGTCTCGCCAGATAGAACCTCGTAGATGGAGGAGGATACCATATGGCATGGCTTGAATTTCTTGCCCTTTCTTGCTTTGGGAGGTGCTACCCCCTGCGTCACTTCTTGGACAAGGTCCGGGTGGACCCACATAATCTTACCACGTTCAGTTGTGAGTGGGACCAAGGTTGAGTTGCGAGCTGGTGGTAGGTTGACGACTTCCATTATCGCCTTGGGGATCGGGACCATGTCATTTGGGACTTCTGTAAGAGGAAAGTTGCCAAACTGAAGAAAGATCATGTTAGCGGATAGGACCTTATCTTCAGCTTCGAGGTTGATCATTTGGCTGTCAATAAGATGTTGTATCTTCTTCTTCAGGATGATGCAGTCCTTGGTGGAGTGATGCACGTATTGATGATAGAGACAGTACTTGGGATCATTGAGTTGGCTCGCCTCTACAGGATGTCGTGGTGGAGGCAATGTCGGCTTATTGCCCTTCGTCAATGTGTGGAAGATGGTGATAACATCGTCTTCGTCGAAGGAGAAGGTCTTCTTAGACTTGTCGGAGGCGCTCTAAGAGTTGGAAGCTCCTTTGGATGTATCGACTTTCAGGACTTCTTTCCCTTTATCCCCACGAATAGGGATAGTTTGAGGATGCTTGCCCTTGTCTTCGGATTTGGGTGTCTTCAACCCCAGTAGTTCCAAGTTAGGAACATCATTTTTAGCAGCATCAACGGCACTAATAAAAGTGGGCCATGTATATGTATACCCGGACAAAACTTTACTGTAGGAAGGAACTTTTATCGGTAAGTATCCATAAGTTTTGAGTCTGGTATGTCGAAGGGCATCTTCAGTACCAGCCGCCTGAAGCGTTCGATAAAGGCGATGACCAACTCAGTCCTCCTTTGCTTGGTCTCGATGAGGGTGGACATGCTAACATGCATGCCACTCTCGTAAAACCTGTTGAGGAACAACCTCTCCAAGTCTTTGAATGAGTTGATACACCCGTCAAGTAGACTGCAGAACCATTCGAAGGCTGCCCCTTGTATGGTGCTAATAAACAACTTCGATAGGAACGGATCATCTCTGGGAAAGTGCAGAGTCTATGTGTTGAAGTACGTCATGTGCTGACGAGGAGAAGTCAATACGTCAAATGAGTTCAGCGTCAGCGGCTCGTAGTTAGGTGGTCAAGTAGCATTCTCCCACTGAGAGGGGTACGGTTGAGATATCTCCATCTTCTGATGCTCCTCTTTGTGTGAGATGGTGTCGAGACGAGCGACCAGGGAATTAATTACATCCTGTTGGTTGAGTAGGTGTTGGAAAACGGCTGCTAAACGGTTGTCAGGCATTGTTGGCGAAGGACCACCCCCGGTATTTACAAGATTTGGAGGAGACACAACGGAATGATACTCCTTTTATAGTGAATGAGGGTTGTTGCTGTGAGCCGGACTAGCGTGGGCCGAGACGTTCTGTTGAGGTGGAGGAACAGCCCCAGCAGCTTGAACTGCCATGATACTGGGAAGCATATCAGTGATCTTAGCGAATGCTGTTTTGAGACCCTCTAGCCGTTTGCTAGTCTGATCACTGGCTTGTTCATGTCTTTCTTCGTCTGCCATTTATGTAGATAGAATGTGAGGATGAATAGAGGAAGCAGTACAACTGGTGCTGATACTGTCTATCTCCGAGTGGGTAAGTCCTACATCTTCAGGTAGAGGAGGTAGATAGTCGCCATCGGATTCGGAGGGATCATCGTTCTCTCGAAGGCTACCCCCAGTGTGAGGGTCATCTGCTTTAGATTCTGAGGGAATGCAACTCCCGACTTGGGAATCTTCGTCGTCCATACGGAATCTCATCTTTGAACGAGTGCCCATATAGACTCCTTTGGATATGACAGCATGTTGGCCATCTGTTGGTAGACTTCTCCTTCTTCTTCTCGCAGAGCTAAGAGAGAAAGTTGGGTTCGTAGTCCACCGTCTTTGATTGGGGCTGCCGTAAGGGGGACCCCACGAAGCCATGTTGGATGAAACACATAGTGGCTTCTCATCGTCAGAGAAGTGCAGTCGTCGAAATACGGACTTTCTCTGAGGTGCTTTTGTTATTTTAGAGCAACAACAGTTGATAACAATACTGGTGCACGGAAGTGCACTATGAATTGTTATGTTCTCCCTCGCTTTACGCTTATGATTTATCATGTTACGCAAGTCAGCGGAAGGGAGTCTTGCTTTACAACCCATATTGAATGCATCGCCGAGCTTTGCATGCGGGTTCGTAAGGAGAGTAGGCGCATCCAGACTTAGTTCATGTGCAGGGGCAACCCCCACACCTAAGTTCTGTGATGTCCTTGAAGACAGTCCCGTGCTATAAGCGTTGGGTCCTGTCTTTTTGTTGTGGGCGCATAGGCCTTGGAGACTGGCCTTGGGCGCATGCTCCTTGACGACATGTCTGAGCTTCCTTGATGTGGGCACATAGTATGGATCCGGAGAGCCTGGGCGCATAGCTTTGGGCGCATGGCTTTGGATGCCCAGCCTGTTGAAGACAGAAGTGTTCTGGTTGGGGCTATGCGCCCAAACACTCCTTTGGACGCATGGCCTTGGGCGCATGCCTGGTAGAGAAGTGATGTTTTCTCCCAGTTTGACCTCCTTCGTTTGTGAGCCTCGTCGGGTTCGGCCAGAGTGTCGCACACCCCGATCCTTGGCATCGTAGTGTTT
This sequence comes from Iris pallida, assembly GCA_029216955.1. Taxonomy (NCBI): domain Eukaryota; kingdom Viridiplantae; phylum Streptophyta; class Magnoliopsida; order Asparagales; family Iridaceae; genus Iris; species Iris pallida. Next base: position 17,373 of record JANAVB010027136.1, read on the forward strand.
TTTCTTTGCCAAGTCTCGGGTGTTGAACACCCTATTATTGGTTGTGCAGGAAAGAAGTCACTGGGCTAGTAGAGCTCGGAACGGTGTGAGCCTTCTCCATTTGGGGAACTTCTATGGCAGAGTCCTCCAGCTATATATCTGCTATGACACTAGCAGGATATGCACAGCGAGCCTTCGGAAGCAAAGTCTTACTAGACTTATTTGGCATCGCTGATTTTGAGGGAGTAGAGTCGTCCCTCGAGAGCATCTCTTCGAACGCCTGCTGATCGAACTTTATTATCAACATCTTCTGAGTACTCCCCATTTTATCGGTATCGGATTGCATCACCACCTTTTCGTCAGAGGAAAAGGTAGTCCCCAGCAGAGTCGTCATTTTTGTGGACACACACAAAAAAGAAGAAGAAAATACTATCTTTTCTTTTATTGGCGCAATGCACCACAAATCGAGTACGCCTGAGAGATCCTGCGCTGAGGATCCCCGAGTACAAAAAAGAATTCTGGGGAATGAGATGATGGAGATCGAGCGTCAGTTGCTCCTTTACTCTATTGACACTCCGATTACAAAAGTGGGAGAAAACCTAAAAAAATTGCTAACTCTAGGCTCACTGGCAAGAAGTGCAGCAATTTGGCTCTTGAAAATGCTCTCCGTTCGCTTGTTTTGAAGAGGGATGAAGTCCCCCCTTTTATAGTCGTTCTCAAGCTGGAACGATATTATGCGCCCATGTACAGAGACACGCTTGTTCTTATGTGGGTGCATAGTCCTACTTTGGGTGCATAGGGTGTAGGCGTATACAGGCTGCAAGATCGTGGGTTGGTCGTGGTATTGACGTGGCCGCATGCTTCGGTGCACGATTGTCGTGGAGACTGACGTGGCCATGCACTTCGGTGCACGTTTTGATCGTGGCTTTGACTGAGTCAGGCTTGGGTGCATAGCCATGTCTCAGGCTATGCGCCCTCCTTTCGGGGGAGCTAGTCTTGGGCGCATGGAGTTGCACTTGAACTAGGCGCATGGGGCTTCATTCAGTGGGCGCATGGAGTAATACTGACTGGGCGCATAGAGCTTCCCTTGTCTTGGGCGCATGGAGCTATATTTTCTGAAATTTTTTCATGCTTCTACAGTCATAGAAGATCCAGAGCGAGCATCTCTTGACAAAATTAGCTTCCTTCAGATCTTTGGGTAGGACTCCGTAGACTGCGTAGTCTATGAACGAGAATCACCAGTCCTGAACGTCTACATTAGCGTCTATTTGTACTGAGTAACTAAGACACGTATGTAAGTTGTTCTTTGGGCAAACTAGCTCTCGACCCATCACCGTAACGATATATTGGGTTCCAGCAGGAGCTGCCAGAGAAGTGGCGAGGCCAGGGAGTGCATCAGCCTCCAGGTTTTGCAATCGAGGTACACGTTCTATAAAGAACCCTGTAAAGGTAGAAATGATACCGATTGCTGCCTGGTGGTAAGGAATCAGATCTTTATGACAGAACTCGTATTGTCCTCGATCCTGGTTAATGATCAGTTTTGAGTCGCCATAGGCCTCGATACAGTCAACCCCCAACTGTTTAGCGAACTGGAGTCCGATGATGAGAGTATTATACTCAGCAACGTTGTTGGTGTATGACTCCATGAGAGAATATGCACGGTTGATGACCAGGCCATCGGGAGTAATGAGAACGACTCTGACCCCTACGATGATCTCGTTGTTGGGTTCTGTTCTTGAAGCACTGTCAAAGAACATGTGCCAAACCGAGTTATATGAGATGGCATTGGACTCTAGGACTTCATCGGGAATGTCGTCATAGAGCTTCGATATCTCTGGCGCAGGATGTACCGCCAAGAAGTCGACCAATGCTTGGCCTTTGACTATCTTTTGTGGGATGAACACCATGTCATAAGGAGTCAAGAGTATTGCCCATGTGGCTAATCATGAGTTTAAATCCCCTGGCTTAGTCATAAGGACTCTGAGGGGTTTGATTGGGAAGACGACATGGATTGTCTGTCCGGCCACATAATGGTGCATCTTCTGGTTGGCGAAGAGCAGTGCAAGATACTCCTTCTCCACAGGATTATACCGATGCTCGGCCCCAATCATGGTCCTGTTGAGATAGTAGATCGCCTGTTCATGGCCTTCATTACTTTTTTGGGCTAGCAAAGCACCGAGAGAATGGTCCATATCTCGGACGTATAGCAGGAAGGGCCTCCCTACGACTGGTATTACTAGTACTGGAGAACTAGTAAGGTATTTCTTGATGTCGTCGAACGCGTGCTAGCATTCTTCGATCCACAGTTAGTTGAATGGTTGACATCGACCAGAAAGATTTGCTATGAATCTTCTGATGTATGCCAGGCATCCTTGTAGGCCTCGAAGCTCACGAAGATTCTTTGGGGGAGCCATGTCCACGATCGCCTTAGTCTTTTTGGGGTCAATATGAATACCCTTGGCTGTGACATTAAAGCCCAGGAACTTGCCACTGGAAACCTATAGGAAAGAATTAGTCGGGTTCATCTTTAGTCGATATATCCGTATTAAGTCGAATATCATCCTTAGGTCATCCAAATGACTGGATTTTTTTTGCTCTTGACAGCAATATCATCAACATAACATTCTACTGTCTTTCGAAGGTGCTTGCGGAATAAGGTGCTCATAGCCCGCTGGTATGTTGCTCCCGTATTCTTCAACCTGATGGCGTCACCGTGTAACAGTATACCCCTTTTGGAGTCCGAAATGAAGTATGCTTCTCGTCTTTGGGGAATATTTTGATCTGGTTGTAGCCTGAGAAACTATCCATAAAGGACATGTGCTCAAAGCCATACGTGTTGTTGTTCATCATGTCGGTGATCGGGAGAGGAAACTCATCTTTTGGACAGGCCGAGTTGAGATCCATGAAGTCTATGCAGACCTAAATTTTTTTGTTCTTCTTAGTGACTGGGAGAATGTTGGCCAGCCAATCCGGTTGTTGCTCTTTGCGGATGAAGCCACTCTCTAGGAGTTTGTCAACTTCTTTCTCAATAGCATCCATGACATTGGGGCAGAAATGACGTTGTTGCTGTTTGACCGGCTTTGTGTCGGGTAAGATGTTGAGACGGTGTATGGCGACTTGCGGGTCTAGACCCGACATGTCCTCATACGTCCAAGAAAAGACATCGATGTATTCGCGGATAAGCTGTATCAGAGATCCCTTGTATTCTCCCGTCAAGCTTTTGCTGCTGAAGATGGGTTTCGGGGAAGCCTCATCTCCTAGCTCTACTTGGACGACCTCATCTTCATTGGGAGATTCACGTTGTTTGAAGCGCCGTTCCCATTGGGATCCCAGGCGTTGAGCCCAGGGTTCATCTTCAAAGAATTCAAATATTTGGTCTTTCTCCTCGACTAGAGGATCTGTAGGGACCATTTTGACGGATAATATCTTTTTGAAGGCTCGGCCGATACTGGTATCGAAGTCCCAGGTTGAGGAGTCAAAAAAGTGTGAATGCATCAAGACCTCCAGCTCTGAACTCTTCGAAGTTTTTGTGGGTGTAACGTAACCCAACCCCCGGCGAGTGCATTGGTAGTAATTTTAGGACTTTCCCTTTTGGGCACGAAGTCATAGGCGAAGGCGTCGGCCTTTGCCATAGTTTAGCTCTCTGTTGCTGTTTAAGTCGTAGCCTATCTTTTGGATAACGTGTTTGGCTTGAGTAGTGTAACGGTAGAGTAGCATCTTGCCGTTATCGGGTTTTGGTTCTGCCGGAGCCAGTCGCTGAGGATGCTCCAATCGACCGAAGATGATGGGCTGCTCCTCTTTCTTCCTTGTTGGAACCAAGAAGTAGGCGCCTTGAGGAGGGACAACTCGGCTTGTGAGGTTAGCGGTTGTCACTTGTGTTTGTAATATATATAGAGCGTTGTCTAAGAAATACCTAGTGTTCTAATGCACACAAAAGTAATTCAAAGACAACTTACCATTAATGAAATGCAAAATTTTATCCCGAGGGATTACATCATCTAAAGAATGTGCCCCAGTATTGGCACACACGTAGTCTTCCAACTCTTCATCTGTGAGCACTAGGGCTGCCATAGGAGAAGGTGGAGGAGATTTCCCCTTCAACTTGACTACCAAGGGAGGTGCAATCGGAGGTTCCTACGACTTCAGAGTTGGCCTTGGGGCCTTCCGGGAAAGCCTTATTTGCATAGGCTCCTAGCTAACAGATGATATTGTCGAGGGTGACCGAGCCGGAGCCTTGCCTCGAAGCTTGATGACAAGAGGAGCTGATGTTTTAGAAATTTTCCCCTTCAATCGAACCTTCAATGGTTCTTCTGCGATAGCTGCACTTTCTGATACAGTATCTGCTTTGTCGCCGATATTATTATCATCATCTTCCCTTGGGACTGACTTGTATAGCACAGCATTTGTACAGTATGCTTCGAGTCCTCGGAATGGGTCAATGTCAGTGAACTCGGTTTTGATGGTCCCATCGCTGGCCGCATACTTTATGCATTTATGGAGAGTGGAGGGCACGATCATATACTCATGAATCCATGGTCGTCCAACAGCATGTTGTAGTTTATATAGGTGTTAATGACGTAGCAAGTTACATCAATCTGGAGATCACCTATTTGGCATTTTAGGCAAATCTTGCCCAGGGGCTCACTTTTTAGCGTTGAAGCTGCTGATTGTAGTGTTTGATGCAGTCAACCGATTCATTGGGATCCCTAAAACTTGGAGTAAACTCCATGGGATGATGTTAAGAGACGATCCATGGTCGATGTGGATGCGATCGACCTTAATGGCACCAACATACCCTGTGTAGTACAGGGGCCTATTATGTCGGTTGTTCTTCAACAACATGTCCTGCTGGATGAAGGTGGTGTTAGGAATAACCTCGACCACACTATGATAATGTGGGCATACAGCAGGATCCTCCTTAGGTGGTTGCACCTGAGTCAGGAAGGAGTCGGTATCTGAAAAGCTTCGCTGAGGGCGTCTAGAGTCTCTTTGGAAACATGGAGAAGCTCAACAGTGACAGTCGAGCCAGAGTATTGGCCAGCTGCGCCAATATGTCGAAGTTTTAGGGCCTGATCGATCCTACTGTAGAGTCTTTTCTCAGAAGTTTGTCAAAGCAAACCTCCTTCTGCCTTTAGTTTTTTACGGCAGGGGCTTAAGATGGACCAGCTTCCGATGTATCGGAGGCAGTGGCCACAACTGGGGGATGAGATTCCTCTTCTGAAGCTTGATTTTCTTCTCGCTGGTGAGCCAAGCGAGTGGTAACCAGAGTATCATCAACCGATGTACAAACCATACGACATGACTTAACTTTTTTCTCCTTGACAGAGTACGCTGCAGGCACCATTATGTCTGGGGCGAGATCAGGATGGATCCACATCACTTTGCCTCACAATGTTGTAAATGGGATGAGGCCTTAAGCGTTGTCACGGGCCGGTGGAAGATTGCCTACTTCCATCGTTGCTCTCGAGATAGGGCCTACGTCGTCTTGAGCCTCTGTTCAAGAAAAACTTTCTAATTGGAGAGTGACCATGTTGTCAGTAACAGTCTTTTTCTCGTAGTCGAGCGTAATAACCTTGGCGTCGATGAGGTACTGGATCTGTTTTTTCAACACGTAGCAGTCACGTGTCAAATGGTGAACATACTGGTGGTAGTGGCAGTATTTTGGATTGTCCACCATTTCTACTTTATCAGGACGCTTAGGAGGTAGGAGCTAAAGCTTGCCACCCTTCGTTAGCATATCGAAGAGTTCTAGTGTGTCTTCATCGTTGAAGGAGTAGGTCACTTTCAGCCTCTGTACTTCGGTCGGCTTAGGGGTCATTGTTGCTGAACTCTTGGAGATGTTGATGGTCATGGCTTGTTTTCCTTTACTGTCCTTGGAACAGGATTGTTGCTAAATAAGCGTCTCCCTTCGTCTTCGAGTGATGGAAAACTTAGTCCTAATAGCTGCGCGTCTCGAGCATTCCTTTTCGCTATGTCTGCCTCTATAATGAAGGGCATCAAATTAATACAAGGAGCACTGTGCCACAAATTGATTGTGGGAAGCATGTTTTTGCGGTAGCAGTCCATAAGCACGGGCTTTGGTATACCAGGGGGTAATCTTAGAGCGGCCTGGCAGAAGCACTCAAAGTATGCACGTACAGGTTCCTTCTCCTTCTGGACAATGTCCATGAGAGTCGACATTGTCATGTCCATTCCCCCTTCGTAAATCAATTAAGGAATAGGCACTTCAAGTCTATGAACGACGAAATACAGTTGTCCGGGAGGCTACAAAACCATTCGTAGGCCACCCCTTGTAGTGCTCCTATAAATATATTGGTAAGAAGAGCGTCGTCTTTTGGTAGAAGCCCTGTTACTGAGGCAAAGTACCTCAAGTATCGACAGGGAGACTTGTTTACATCAAACGGCGTAAGCATCTACGGATTGTATTTGGGAGGATAGATCTCATTATCACATTCGGTATGATTTGGTTGCCGAATCCCCATCTTTTGGAGTGATTCTCACTTTTCTCTGGCATTGTGGCGAGCGTACAACTCTTTGAGGGCTTGCTGTACTTCACTCAACATTGTAGGTTCTGTTGTTGATGGAGTAGATGATGGGGGCGCCGCTTGGCTCAGGATGTGGGGCACATTGGAATCGTCGTTAGTACCTAGTTTACAAGAGCGGAGACAACGGGGTCAATTTTTCCTTGATCTCCAAGACGACGGAAGCCAAGGACTTCATAGTATCGTTCAACGTATTTAGGCCCGTCTCAAGGGCTTCTATATGTTTCTGCTAACTGGATCCTTCGCTGCTGTCTCCATTGTCATCTTCGGCCATGAGCGCGAACATCATGTGCAGATGGGTAGAAGGGATGGTAGATCTTTTGCTCTCTGGCTCAAACGATGGAGTCCCGTCGTCTTAAGGATAAACCGGTAGGTTGCAATCGTCCTCAGATTCATTGTGATTGCTACCTCCAGCTTTGTGGCTACCTGTGCCTACGGAGGTATCCGTGTCATACAGTCCCTCATTGGATTTAAAGGCGGGATTGTCATGAATGGTGGAGGACCGGCTACCCCCAGCTAATGTTGCATCCACAGCGTGACCTCCTTGTGCCAAGGATCCAGATTTGGCGCACGTGCCTCAGAATACAACCGTACTTGGTATCGCTGTCCAGGCCAATTTTTGGGCTTGTTGGCCGATACGGAAGGATTCTTTGAAAGCTTCTTCAGAGACAGAGAACCCTTTGCCGCGTTGCATAAAGAAATGCGGAGTTCATCTTCTTCTTTACCAGATACCATCGGCTGCAGTCTTTGGAAGACGGATAGCCTCTTTTGTTGTGACGCGGCTGTTTGGCAACTGCAGCAGTTGACGGTGATCTAGGTGTAGTTGTGTCTTGGTTTAGACACGCCTTGCATCATAGGTCCCTCCCTCGCTTTACGCTTGTGCGGAGTTGTTGAGGTCTCCACTCCTGTACTCCTTTCATGCGTGCTGGGAAGCTGCGCGCAGGAGTGAGAATGTGGAGATAGCTTCCCTCTTCTTAGTTTTGTGCGTGAGACACGTTTGGTCCTGAATAGAGAGTGGCTGATGAGGCAGACTCCTTCCATGCTTACAGGAATACTGTTCGCACGAATATATCTCGATAGTAGGTACCCCTAGCTTGAATCGTGCACATGAGCGCTCAAGTGACAGCGGAGTTTTATCGGTCGAGGCATCAACGCACTCGAACAAGTTTTGTATAGCTTTCATTGGCTGCACACGCGACTGCTAATGCGGGCCTTTGGTCTGCCGTCGGACATAGCACTTTGATCGCATGAAGCGCGTGCTGCCTTGGATTTCTTCCAATACCCCTAAAAAAATGCATAATATTTAGACTCCAACAGAGTGGTTTACACAACACTTTGGCCATGTAAGGCAGGTGCCGCCTTGGACCTCTTTGTGTTACCCCTAAAAGGTGCGTAACGTTCAGAATCCAATATAGCCTTACCCAATGGGTAGGCAATTCTGTAAAGATAGAAGTTCTCGTCTATACAGCCTCTTCCGTCCGTGGGTGGACCACGTTGCATTTTTCGGCGTTGAACTTTGTCAGACCGCCGTAGGGGAGCCGTACTCCTTGCTGTGTTTTCTCGAAGTGGGAAATGAGCGTGGCGGCCTGTCAGCAGTAGAAAATCTTTTTCTAGGCTTCGTCGTTCAGGGGGTTCTGAAGCGCAGTCCCCTCCGTCGTGCTGCTCGTTGCAGTCGCCTTCGGCACCCAGGTTGCATCGAGATTCTTCGATTTTACGAACTACTTCGAAGGACTTGACTTCTCCTTAGAAAGGAGATCTTTGAAAGCTTGTTCGTCGAAAACGTACGACCAACATCTTTGAGAAGATCCAGCAAGTTATCGTCAGATTGTGCCATTATCTTCTCGTTGGAGGAGAAGGAAGTCCCCAGCAGAGTTACATTTTATTTGCCATGACAAAAGGTTGTGCGAACTTTTTTAATTAAACGTAAAAAAGCGTACAATCGTTCCTAAATAGGAGATCTAAGTACATATTTTCTAGGAAGTGTGACGGTGGAGATTGAGCACTGCAGCGAATCCTTTACTCGATGACGATCTGACGAGGGTGAACTTGCTCTGGCTTTCTGGTGCTTGTGATTGGAACTCTGGGGTTGCCAATCAAGAGGATCTCATGTTTATGAAGATTTCGAAGCCTCTTTATCGAAGGAAACTTATAAACGATGTGCATAAGGATTGTGCAGGAACACTGCAGTAGAGATATGAGAGAATCTCGAAGTTGCACGGTGAGGGCTGCTGCTGAGCTGACACGTGGCAGACACGGGGATTCCATTTATCAAGATCTTGAAGAATTATCAACATGACCGATAAACGATATGTGGCATGGGTTTACTGTGATCGAATGAAACCTGAGCAGATTCTATTCATATCTATAAATTTGATTTTCTCTTATCCTAGGGGGCCTTTTCTTTAAACAAACCAATTGGATATGGACCTCGTCTATAAGAATAAATTTGTCCTTATCTGTGGTTTAAACAAACCGATAGGATATTGCTCTTATTAACATAATCAAACTCTGTCCTATCTTAATGTGGTGGTTTTAAAACAAACCAATCTGAAATGGACTTAAACACCCGTCTTGCCACGTAGAACCATGTCATCCCATAACACTGCGCTTCTATGCGAGCTGCGCTTTCAGCAAGGCTTTGAGGTCACTGCACTTCTAGGCAATATGTAGACTGTACTTAGGCAGAAGAAGTCACGCACTTTTAAAGCGGACGAGTGGACAAGTGCTTCAGGCGACGGAGTCACTGCGCTTTTAGGGCGGCGGTTGACAAGTGCTTCAGGCGACGAAGTCACTGCGCTTTTAAGACGGCGAGTGGACTTGTGCTTCAGGCAATGGAGTACTGCACTTTTAGGATGGCGAGTGGACTTGTGCTTCATGCGACGGAGTTACTATGCTTTTAGGACGGCGAGTGGACTTGTGCTTCAGGCAACAGAGTTACTTCGCTTTATGGCGGCGAGTGGACTTGTGCTTCAGGCAATGAAGTCACTTTCTTTTAGAGTGACAAGTGGGCGCAGTGAACGGCTGTGCTTCTAAGTTGAAGAGAGGGCACAGTGGAAGGAATTAACTGGCGTGCTTCTGAGTCCAAAGAGCTAGTTTTTGTCGAAGTCATAAGAGCAATTAATGACTGCTCTTTGGATGGACGAGTCAGTCATCCACTTCTTTAATTATCGTCGTTATTTGTGGAATTCAAGAAGTCTGTGGCATTGGATTCAGTGAATGAACCTATTAAATGAGATTCATTGTGCTGAGTCTTAGGTTCACCTATTACACTACCAAAATACAGTCAATTAGCGACGACACATTAGCGACGGATAATTTCGTTTAGCGAGATTTAAGACAAATAGAGGAGTAACGACGACATGCAGAAACATTTTTTATTTTATTTTAAGGGGGAGAAAAGGTCGCTCATCCGTCGCTAGGCGTCGGAGATATACCGACGGATACACAGCCGTCGCTACGCAGTCGGTTATTTGGCGGGATTATTGGAAGAAGTGGCGGGACAATTCTTCGATACGTAGCGACGGATAGTCCGTCGGCAAGTATCAAAAATAGCTACGGACTAGTGACGGATAAAATTCGACGCTCGTCCGCGCTAAATATAGTTCCAGAATTAAATTAAAACGACGGAAGGGAATTTTTATTCCCCAAATTTCACTCTCTCTCCTCTCTCTCGCTCCCGGCGGTCGGCGACATCCTCTCTCTTTCTCTCTCCCGCGGAGGTGATCAGCGACCTCTCTCTCTCCCAAAGGTAATCCCTATCTCTCTCACCTCTCTCTCTCTCTCTCTCACGGTGGTCGTGGGTGCAGCGGGCCGGGGGCGTCGGGTGCTGGGGGCGGCGGGAAGAATGCGGGGACGGCGGGTGTGCGTCGGGGGGTGGGGGGGACGCGGGGGGGTGGGAGGGTACGTTGGCGTGCGGGGGTGCGGGGGGGCGGGGGGCAGCGCGCTCCGGGACATGGGGGCGGCGGGGGTGGTGCGCGCATGGCTGAGGGGGGACGGGGGGTGGAAGCGGTACGTGGTAGGTCCTCGACCTAACAAGCCTTGAATTGAAGAAGAAACACTGCGATTTGCCATTAGAATAGAGGAATTCAGAGAGAGAACAGAGAATTTGGGAATCAAGAAGCTAGGGTTTATTGATTCTTGAGAGTATTGGGGAAGAAGAAGAAGAAGTACATCAGGAGAAATAAAAAAGAGCTAGAGCTTAGTAATTCATCAACTACTACTTCTTACAAACAAAGAGGTATTTATAGTTCATATATGCTGAGGTGTCCAGTCAGCAGCTCTCAACTGATTCCAGCCTGGCATAACTGCCTTGGTCCTTACGTGGCAATGAAGACAGGTGGCTATGATGATATGGAATAGGTGAGAAAGTCTATTGGTTTATAATATATTATATATATATCTATATATATATATTTATTTTTTTTTTTTTAAGAAAATGCAATATGACAAACCCTAGTTTAAGAAATAGGATGAGAAAGTCTATTGCTTTATATATATATATATATAATAAAATATATATAATATATATATATATATATATATATATATATTTTATATATAAAAAAAATATATATATATATATTTTATATATATATATATATTATATATATATATATATATATATAATATATATATATATATATATATATATATATATATATATAATTATATATATATCAAGGTTCAAGTATATATCAAGGTTCAAAAAAAAAAAAATATATATATATATCAAGGTTCAAAGTATCGATATCGGAATCGATATCGGACTTTTCCTATGAGTATTGGTATCGGCGATATCGGTAGTATCGGCATTTTCGGATCGGAGTATCAGATTTTTTGGTATTGGGAACAATAATTATCGGTAGTATCGAATTCTGTTACATGCTTTTACAACCTTATTATGCTTTCACCTAGGTTCACAAGATCGTTATCAAATCGGTATCGACTATTCCTATGCTGTTTAATTTTCTTTGCCGAATTGACCGGAACAAAGACCCCCAATGTCGGCATCGGTCAATATTTGGTATCGGTCGGTATCGGATCGGAACATGCCAAACCGTATCGGATCGGTATCGGCCGATACTTTAAACCAAGATATATATATATATATATATATATATATATATATATATATATATATATATATATTTATATATATATAAAAAAAAATATATATATATATATATATATTTATATATATAAAATATATATATATATATATTTTTATATATTTTATATATATATATATATAATATATATATATATATATATATATATATATATTATATATATATTTACTGACTCGTCAAGTTGAACCGTGTATAACATGCTCGACGCTTAAGAGGAATCATTTGGACTTAGTGGACTATCGAACTATCGGTATCGGACTATCGGTATCGCACTATCGGTATCGGACTATCGGTATCGTTATCACACTATCGGTATCGGTATCAAACTATCGGTATCGGTATCGAACTATCGGTATCGCTAGCGGACTATCGGACTATCGGTATCGAACTATCGGTATCGCACTATCAGTATCGTATCGGTATCGGTATCGCACTATCGGTATCGGACTATCGGTATCGGTATCGGTATCGCACTATCGGTATCGGTATCGAACTATCGGTATCGGTATCGAACTATCGGTATCGGTATCGGTATCG
>JANAVB010027137.1:0-33835 GCA_029216955.1 Iris pallida
AAAAGGATCTCGCTACACCCTTCGTGAGGGAAGAGTGGCCGAGCACATGAATATGACAGGTGGCTTGGATCACATAGTCCCTAATAATTCCCCATCCCGAATAGTACAATGGATCTGGACATGACACGTCATGGCACGTGATTTCGTAAGAGGGTAGCAAATTCCCTTAGAAATTGGTGTCTATACAAGTACAGGGAACAAGACAGAGAGTATACCCATATACCCAGAAATCTAGGAACAACATCTCATGTCATGATCCAATGTGTACTAGTCCGTGAACTATCGTGACTAAGAATCAAGTAAGACACTACTGAATCGGATATAGCAGATATCAAGGCAATGAAAATCAGTGAATGTACTCGCCTGCTTCCTGAGCTGTAGGATATATCAATGCTCAAAGCGGTATCAGAATACCTAAATATGAGATACTGTATGTTAATTTAGGTTTAAACAAGTTTAGGAGATTTACAATGAATGATATGCAATCTAGGTCAAACCAGGTCTCACTGAGTCACACTAAGTCCTGTCAAGTCAATCTAGGTCAAATCAAGTATATCAAGTCAATCTAAGCCAACCCAAGTCAATCCTAGGTCTACCAGTCATCACAGGTCAAAATAAGTCGAAGAAAGTCAAACGGGGTCAAGAGTTGGCCTACAGTTGACTTTTGGTCAACTGGTCAACCCTGGTCAACTCTGGTCAACTCTAGGTCAACTCTAGGTCATATTGGTCAAGTGTTGACTAATAGTAACTTTCGGTCAACTACACAAGTCTAATGGAAATTGGGACTAATTTGGACAAAGTGTTGACCCATAGTTGACTTTTGGTCCAAAAAGTCAACCGTGGTCAACCGGGCCAAGACTAGGTCTAGGCAACTATTTCTAATATTACCAACCTCTACAACCCATATCCAAGTCCATCTTGGACTTCGAAACATATCTTGGCCGTAGGCCAATATCCTATTTTACCCTTAAAAAGGGTAAAATTCTAGCTTAGGCAACTATCAAGTTAGCCTACCTACGCTTGGTATTTTGACCGAGCTCCCTAGGGTAGTAAGGTACTACTATACATATATACCTACCAAGATACCTAGGGTAAGTGGACATCCAGTCCATCTTACGGCCCGTATCACCCGTTTACCCGTTATCTTGAATATTTCAAGATACGGGATGGTACGGCGCGATACGACTCCCTACAACCCCGATTTCCACTCGGGAAGCCTACCCGCAAAATCTAAATCACGTATTCTTGTCCCACGCCAAGTTTCAACTCATTCCGATACTCCGAGCTCCGTTTCGCCCTAACTCGATTTTCCTATTTCCTATTTCCTCCTTTCTTCCCATTCTTCTAACTTCTTCTAATTCTTTCCTACTAACTTCTTCCTATTCTTTTCTAACTTCTAATTCCTTAAACTTCTTCTAATCTTCTCTACGTATCTATCCATATATATACATATATATATATAATATATATCTATATATATACATATATACATATACCAAAGGGGGGGTTTAATAGGCTAAACACCAAAGGGGGGGGGGGCGGGTTTGCCTGCAGCAGCTGCTGCCAGGACTGCTGCTACAGCACTGTAGCTGCTGCTACTGCTGTTTCATCTTCTTCTTCATCTCTTCCTCTTCTTCCCTCCTATCTATCCATATATATATATCTATATATATATATATATATATATATAGATATATATATATATATATAGATATATATATATATATATATATATATATCCCTCTATATATACTAATCTATCTATAGGTATATATATCTATCTAACAATCTATATATATATATATATATATATATATATATATATATATATATATATAATATATATATATATATATATATATATATATATATCTATGTATATATACACACAACACCCACACATCTATATATATACATACATACACACCCATATCCATACACATATAAAATACACACTCATATCTATATATATATATATATAAATACACACTCATACCTATATATATAATATATATATATATATATATATATATATATATATATATATATATATATATATATATATATATATATATATATAATACAAACACACACACACACCCTCACACAACACAAACACACACACATTCTCACCACTCTCATGATACCCATCCTCATGACACTAAATACACATCAATATATATACACACACAAAAATACACATGTATATATATATATATATATATATATATATATATATATATATATATATATATATATATATATATTATATATATATATATATATATATATATATATATATACCACTCTCTAAGGATTAAACCCTAATAAATCCTTAACCTATTTTTCTAGGAAAAACCTACAAATTTGTGGGCAAATGGTGAAAGATCTTCTCCTCTCCATTTATTGTGAGGGGGTTAAATGCAAATGAGAAATAGATTAGGAATTAAAAGCATACCTAAAATGGAATGGTTGGAGGAAGAAAAGCTTTGGAAGGAAAAATGAATTTGAAAGAGAGAGAGAGAGAGTTGCTTAGTGGAGAAGAAAGAGGGGGGGGGGGGGGGGGAGGGGGGGCTCTCTCTTGGCCGGCCAAGCATGGGCATGGGTAGGGCACTTTATTTACAGTTTGCCCCTCCCTAAGCCTAATGTTTAAATAATTCCAATTAGGTTTAGGAAGTTGCTAAAAATATTAAAATCATAATTAAACTAAATTACTCCATGGGGACTAGTCCAAACTCCTAAACCCTAAAGTTTAGTGTGGTGGGCCATGGTTAGCTACATGCTAATTACAGCTCAAGTCAAAATGCACCGGGGTCCCGATTAACTCGGAATGCGATAAAATTCGAACCCGACCCTATAATAATTAAATAATATATTCATAAATAAAATTCCCCAAAATATTATAAAATAGAAAATTTCATTTTACCCTAACTGGAAAAGTGAGGGTGACAAGTCTATCCACCTTAAAAAAATTTCGTCCTCGAAATTGAAGACAACAAGCACAGGAAATCACAAACAGAAATAAAGGAAATAGATTTATACCTCAGGGCACGAAAAGATAAGGAAAATGCTCCGTATGTCGTCCTCCCTCTCCCAGGTAGACTCACCTGGAGAGTGATGTCTCCATGCAACCCGAACCAAGGGTATGACCTGGTTCCGGAGCACCTTCTCCCTGCGATCCAGAATCTCCACCGGCTGTTCTGGATAACTGAGAGTAGGTCCCACCTGCATCGCTGAATGGTCCATACGTGGCTAGGATCTGCCACGTACCGCCTCAGCTGAGATACATGAAACACGTTGTGCACTCCCTCGAGCCTGGTAGGCAAGTCCAGTCGGTAGGCTACTGCACCGATCCTCTCTAAGATGGTGAAAAGGTCCGATGTAGTACGGACTGAGCTTCCCACCGCCACCAAAGCGAATAGTGCCACGTGTCGGGGATATCCTCAGAAACCATGTCACCACCTAGACACAAGATAAAAACTCACACAACTAACAAACAATCACAACAAACACGACAAGAACTGAAACTAACCTCGAACTTTAACGATCTCCGGTGACTATCGGCCCAATGCCGCTGCCTATCCTGAGCCACCCGAAGTCTGTCCCTAATCATCCTGACCTTCTCGGCCGCATCCACAACCATCTCCGGCCCAAGAAGCGTCCGCTCGCCAACATCGTCCCAAGACAAGGGAGTACGGCATCTCCGTCCATATAGAGCCTCAAATGGTGACATCTCTATACTGGCCTGGTAGCTGTTGTTGTAAGCAAACTCTACCAGGTGAAGATGGTCCTCCCAAGAACCCCGAGATCTAGCACACATGTGCGAAGCATATCCTCCAAAGTCTGTATGGTCCTCTCCGACTGCCCGTCTGTCTGAGGATGATAAGCAGTACTAAACTTGAGCGAGGTGGCCAAGCTAGCCTGCAAACTCCTCCAGAAGTGGGAAGTAAATCGGCTATCCCGATCTGAAACTATGCTCATCGGAACTCCGTGCAATCTCACGATCTGACGAACATACAGCTCAGCCAGCCTCTCCGTAGACAAACCCACTTTGAAAGGCAAAAAGTAGGCCGATTTGGTCAATCTATCAACTATGACCCAAACCGCGTCCTTCCCTCCTGGCGACCGTGGAAGTCCAAATACAAAGTCCACGGTGATGTGCTCACACTTCCACTCGGGAATGGGTAGCGGCTGTAGCAATCCACCTGGTCTCTGCCTCTCGGCCTTCACCTGCTGACACACAAGGCAACGAGATACAAACTGAGCTACCTCGCGCTTCATGCCATACCACCACACGTGCTCTCTCAGGTCCCTATACATTTTGTTGGCCCCAGGATGCATAGAATACTGAGAGCGATGTGCCTCCTGAAGAACCTCCTCCCGAAGCTCTCCATGCGGAACACACAGCCTAGTACCGTGCCGCAACGACCCATCTTCGGCTACAGAGAAATCGTCAAGCAAGCCCGTCCTCACCTGCTCCCTGATGCTCCTCAGGGCAACATCATCATACTGCGCTGACCTGACTCTATCCATCAGCTCAGACTGAATCTATAAACCCCACATCTGGATCTCCATGCCCGGAATGATGACCTCGATACCCAAACTATCCAGGTCGGCCAACAAATAACGATCTGTCGTCAAGAACATAGCAACTGGATACCTGCTCAAGGCATCTGCAACTACGTTGGCCTTCCCCGGATGGTACTGCAAGGATATATCGAAGTCCTTCATCAGCTCTAACCACCGCCTCTGCCGCATGTTCAACTCCTTCTGAGTGAACACGTACTTCAAGCTCTTATGATCTTTGAAGATCTCAACTCGCTCTCCGTACAGGTAATGCTTCCATAACTTCAAAGCAAATATAACCGCGGCCAACTCCAGATCATGCGTAGGATAGTTCTTCTCATGAGGACGCAACTGCCTGGATGCATAGGCAATCGCCTTCCCGTGCTGCTGAAGAACACACCCTAAACCCTTCCCGGAAGCATCGCTGAAGATCGAGAACCCTCCTGACCCAGATGGCAAAGTCAGGATCGGAGCTGAAGTCAACCTCCTCTTCAGCTCATCGAATGCAGCCTGACACTCAACAGTCCAGATGTCACTACTCCCCGTTCCCAGAATACGTATTTTAATACGTATATTGATTGAATGTATTTATTTAGTATTTATCATGTATAATTATTTAGTATTTATCATGTATCATCCTGTATTTAAATTCCTATAATTTATTATCTGTATTTATCATGTTTTATATTAATTAATTATCTGCTCTTTAATTTTCATGTTAATAAATTTCCTGCAATTAATTTCTGTAATTTATTATCTGTATTTTAGTTTTTCTGCAATTTTATTCTCTGCTTTAGTTAGTCTTTTCGGGTTGGCCTTGTTGGACCCGAATGCAACCCGGTCCAATAGCTCCCACCTACCACCCCCTTTGCTATTTAAAGCGACATCTCCTTCTCTCTCCTCATAACTCTCATTCTCACCATTACTTTTTCTTCTTCCTCTCATCACTCTCCACCCACCAGCAGTAGCAGTAGACAAGTGCAATCTTGCTTCTCCTTCATCCATTTTTATGGATCATTACTCTTCCTCTCATGATCCTGAGAGAGTTTAGTGCTTGGCATTTTTGGTTTCTGTGGCTTGTTTTTTCTAGATCTAAGTTTGTGTATTTCGGCTGTTCATTGGTTTTGGTCCACCAACTTAGCGTGTGTTTCTGGCACTGGAGCGAAGGCTCCATAGGACTTGGAGTTCGGGAGATGTTGCATGCACACGTTCTTACGTGCTCGCGTAAAACATCAATCCAGTCACGCACACGTCTCTACGTGTTTGCGTGTATTTTAGTCACGCACACGTTATTACATGTCTGCGTGTATTTTGAGTCACGCTCACGTTCTTACGTGTCAGCGTGTATTTTTAGTCACGCACACGTTCTTACGTGTCTGCGTATATTTTCAGTCACGCACATGCCTATACGTGTCTGCGTGAATTTTGAGTTATGCACACATCTTTGTATGCGTGTGTGGATTTCCTATCACGTTCGCTCTGTGCTATGCGTGCGTGACTTTTCACGTTCACTCTGTGCGTGCGTGAATTTCCTATCACGTCCACGCTGTGCGTGCGTGAATTTCTTATTACCCTTCACACTATGCGTGCGTAGATTTCTCATCACGCTCATACGCTCACGCTTGCCAGCTTGAATCACGCTTCACGCTCACGCTGTACGTGCCAGTGTGAACCACTTTTCATGCTCACTCCTACTAGACTTGGCGTGACTTTTGGCCTTAGTCTAGACTGGTTGGCGTGACTTGTTGGCCTTAGTATAACCTACTAGACTTGGCGTGACTTTCTAACCTGGGTGTTTTTATTTATTCTATAACTTATTCATTTAATGATGGCATGATAATTCTTCTATTATATCCTTACGCCTTTTGACATGAACTTGATAAAATCATGATATGTTAATATTGTTAATACAGATTGTTATGTGGAATGCGCCTTGTGTCTTGATTGGTTTATGGATACCCAGTATGACTGGAACTTAACTCTGAGGAGTTATAGGCTCGACCCCATGTAATATTAATTGATTTTCATGCCTTGTCACCATTGATAATGATTGTGACATTGACTAATAATTGATCATGCGTTCCTAGTTGGAACTAAGAGACTGGCTAGTCGTCTTATTGAATTGAATGAATGAGACACGTTCATGTAATGAACTATTGTAATCGACTGGCTGATCCCGAATATTGACATACATGCACATGCAGGCTTCAATCTATTTATTTATTTATTTACTTATTTATTTTACAAAAGAAGCATGTGTACTTTATGGTCAAGGCATGATTACTCCGTGGTTAGATTTGATTGTTGCATTACGCTATGTAAGACCTACAACATAGCCGCACGGGTATCGTTGTAGAGTTGTGCATATCGTACCCCGTACGAAAGTACTCATCTGAATGACCATGATCCACGGCATGGGATTTCACTCAACGTAGAGACTATTAAGTTAAATAAAATAAATAATGGCATGGAGAGAATGGATTCCCGAGTTCTTACATGGCAGCCCCCTTGGGACGAGTAGTACCCGACGGGCCGGCTGGTTCCCACAGATACGGCAAATCTGCCACACGGGCAGGGAGCGGTATCTGCTTATATTATTATTGTATATTGTATATTGATGACGGGCGTCCCGTTGGGACTCGTCTAATTCATGCATGGCACAATTGATTGACTGGATAGACTAGCCTTGCTCGCACATAGTAAGAACTGAGGAATCCCTATTACATAATTCCAGGATAACTTGGAACTCACATTAGCAAGCCGTAGTAGTTGATTGGCCGTTCAAGATAATTTGTTTGTGTACTGCACTTCTCTGTTACCTAACTGGGATGATCAGAATGTCAGGACATGACGGGCCAACTTCTGTCCTTGTTTGGTTGGGAGGTTGGTTCGAAGTGTCGTAATATGATGTAAATCCTAGTGGAAAGCAGAGATCTATTATCATTATATTCTTTTACTTACTGGTTAGTCCTTCATATCGTCCTTCCTTGTGGTACTTGCTATTAGAGGTCTAACCTCTCTGGTTTTGTATGGCCAGATTTAGAGCCGGTCCCCGAGGATCCAGCTTACTTCCACCTCCAAGATGGTCAATACTAGGGGAATGATCGCAGGAGGACTCGAGTGGGTTCCTTACTTCACCGTTCGTTTTGTTATTTACTTTATACTTAGCCGTTTGGCACCGACATGTTAGTCGAATTATCTTGTACTTACTTTTACATAATTGTAATTAAGTCAGACTGCAGCTGATAACGATTGTGTACACTTTGCTATATCATCTGGCTATGTTTTGTAAAGCCAGATCTCAAGAACATTTTGACTGAGCATTTGGGACGCCTTACTGTTTTATCTTACATGTTCTCTATTTCTGTTTCCTTGTTCGAATGATTGAGACAATAGATGTGAAGTGACCATAGAAAGACTTTTATGTAGTATGTACCCCCTCGTCTGGTTAGACAGCATTGATCGTATTATACGGTATTCATCTACCCGTAATACGTAGCTGGCTGAGTCATTCTCCCGCTCTCCAGTATTCTGGTTCTGGGGCGTGACAAGGTTTTAGTGGTGGCCCATGTAGGTCTAATTTCAGACTTGTGGGGTGTTTTGATTTATAGGATGTCTCAATCACACGTGTTCCCCCTTGATCTCATGATTCGTTATTCTTAACCCTTGCTTGACATTCCGGTATCCTTTGACTTCATTGATCCTTTATGTCCGGTTGTTTGATTGTTCTCTTGTCCCTTTTCTTAGGGGTACTTCGTCCGCATTGGTCAGAGCTGGACAGCAACAACAAGAGCAACATGGGCAACATGACCAAGCTGGTCAGTAACAAGGGCCAGTCTCACCTCAGGAGGCTATCCAGGAAGAAGTGATAGTGGAAGCAGCAGCTGGATCGCAGTATCCGGATGTTCCACCACCACCAACAGTTCCACCTACCCAAGTGGACACACCAGCCCTTCTGGAGATCATGAGAGGAATGATGGCTACTCAGCAACATCAGATGTTGGCCCAACAACGCATGCACACTCAGCTACAAGAGCAGAATGTGTTGCTCAACCAAGGACTGCAGACGGCTTTGGAAAGAGGAGTGAGGACTGATTCAGGAGCATCAGCCAGGTTTTACAAGTACAACCCCCGCCGTTTCGAGGGCACAGAGGATGCCATCTCAGCAGATGCATGGCTTAAGGATATTGAGGCTATTCTGACAGCAGCTAAGGTACCGGCAGAAGAACGTGTGGATCTAGTGAAGTTGTTACTTCAGGATCTCGCACGTGATTGGTGGGAATCAGAGGAAGTGGGCATCAGACGTCCTGTGGCTTGGGACAATTTCACCGCAAGATTCAAGACCAAGTACTATGGAGTTGTGGCACGATTCGAGCTACAACAGAAGTTTATCAACCTCAGGCAGGCCGGCAAGACTGTAGATGCTTATGCAGCGGAGTTCTGTAGATTGAGCAGATTTGCCCCAGAGATGGTAGCAACAGAGAGCCAGAGGGCTATGAGGTTTCAGCAAGGGTTTTATCTTGAACTCTTGCAATTGATAGAGGGGCACAATTACCAAACTTTTGATGAAGTATTGACGGCGACTCGAAGGCATGAGATCACTATTCAGAGGCTTGCGACCAGGACTGGGGGTCAGAAGAGATCCCACAGTCAGATTGAAGGAGGAGGGGGAGCAGCGCCCCGAACAACAGCACCATCCACTGGTATTCATATCCACGATGTGGCGATACGAGGACCAGCACCACCACCCAGGCAGCAGCAACAGCAACAGAGGAAGAATCAGCAACCCCCGGCGGGCTGCACTTATTGTGGGAAGATGGGGCACACTAGAGATGTGTGTCGGACATTGAATGGACTGTGTCTGATATGTGGAAATCCAGACCATCGGGTAACCACATGTCCCATGAATTCGAGGTCAGGAGGACCAGGGCAACAGTTTTTTGCTCTGCCAGCACCAGGGGTAGGCCAGTATCGAGGGCCAGCGATGGCAGTAAGGCCGTTGGCACAGCATCCATTAGTACCGCAGGCTCAGATGTTTCGGCAGCAGGGACCGCCGATGCAGCAACACCAGTATAGACCACCCCAGCATCATCAAGGAAGGGGCCAGCAACAACATCAGGCTAGGCCGCAGCATGGGAACCAGCAAGGAGGTCGAGGGCAAGCATTCACTTTATCCTTGGAAGAGGCATTGGCATCGGGAGATGTTGTGGCAGGTAACATTCTCGTCGCCTCATATCCCGCAGTAGCATTGTTTGATTCGGGAGCATCCCATTCATTTATATCTGCACAATTTGTGACACGACTAGGAGTGGAGTTCGAGGCATTGCCAGGGAGGTTGAATATACTCACTGGTAATGGGCTCGTAGGAGTTAGTAGAGTTATTTTAGCGTGTAGTGTTATAGTTTGTGGGCATTCTTTACCCGTCCGGTTGATAGAATTTTCTGTTGGAAATTTCGACGTTATCTTAGGCATGGACTGGCTGAAAGACAGTCATGCGACAATAGATTATCGTAGAGGGAGTGTATCTTTTGATATTCTAGGCATGAAGCGGTTCACCTTAGTCAGATCAGGGGCAACTCAGCAAGAGCAGGGAGTAATAGCGACAATGGAAGAAGTTCAGATTCCGAAGGTAGTTGAAAAATTTCTAGACGTATTTTCCGAAGAACTTCCAGGTCTACCGCCAGTCAGAGATATTGAGTTCAGTATAGAATTGGCACCAGGAACTAAACCGATATCAGATCGGGTTTACAGAATGGCGGATTCAGAGCAGGCCAAGGTATACCAGCACATAGAGGAACTGAAGGAGAAGAAGTTCATCCAAGCCAGCGTGTCACCATGGGCAGCACCAGTGGTACTTGTAAGAAAGAAGGATGGGTCATCCAGATTGTGCATTGACTACAGGAAGCTTAATGCGGCAACAGTGAAGAACAAGTACCCATTACCCAGGATCGACGACTTATTTGATCAGTTGAGCAAAGCTAGAGTTTTCTCCAAGATAGATCTTCGTTCAGGGTACCATCAGGTGAGGGTTCGGAAGGAAGATATTCCCAAGACAGCATTCAGGTCAAAGTATGGGCATTATGAGTTCTTAGTAATGCCGTTTGGTTTGACCAATGCTCTAGCGATATTCATGGATTTGATGAATCGTATCTTTATGCCATACTTAGACCAGTTTGTCGTTGTGTTTCTTGACGACATTCTCGTATATTCTGCTAGTGAAGAGGAGCATGAAGACCACCTCAGAAAAGTGTTACAGGTTCTGAGAGAGAACCAGTTGTATGCCAAGCTCAACAAGTATGAGTTTTGGTCGGATCATATTTTATTTTTGGGTCACATCATATCAGGAGCTGGAGTAGCAGTAGATCCCAAGAAGGTAGAAGCAGTAGAGAGTTGGCCAGTACCCAAGACCGTAGCAGATGTGCAGAGCTTCTTGGGATTAGCAGGATATTACAGAAGATTTGTGTCAGACTTTGCAAGGCTTTCAGCACCCATGACCCGCTTGACCCGGAAGGATGTACCATTCGTTTGGTCGGCAGAATGTCAGGCATCATTTGAGACTTTGAAGCAGAAGTTGATATCAGCACCTATTCTTACATTGCCAGTTGGACCCGGAGGTTTTACAGTATATTATGATGCGTCAGGTAAAGGACTTGGATATGTCCTTATGCAACATGGAAAGGTGATAGCATATGCATCTAGGCAGCTTCGGGACCACGAGAAGAATTATTCAACTCATGATTTGGAGTTAGCAGCAGTAGTGTTTGCTCTGAAGCTATGGAGGCATTACTTATATGGTGACCGAGTGGAAATGTACACGGACCATAAAAGTCTGAAGTACATCTTTACTCAGAAGGAACTAAACATGAGGCAGAGAAGATGGTTGGAGTTGATTAAGGATTATGACGTGGAGCTTCAGTATCATCCAGGCAAGGCTAATGTAGTAGCAGACGCTCTTAGCAGGAGAGGCGGCGCATTTATGTTGACAACGCAGAGGCATATCTTAGAAGACCTTCAGGAGATGGGCATCAATGTTATACTTCCTAGTGATGTAGGAGTTCTAACAAGTCTACAAGTTCAATCCGACTTGGTAGGCAGGATCAAGGCAGCTCAGGCACAAGATCCAAGGATTCAGAAGCTTAGGGCAGAATGTGAGTCAGGACTCAGAAAGGAGATAAGAATTCATGAAGATGGTACACTTAGATTTGGATCGCGTCTATGTGTGCCTAGTGGAGATATCAGACAGAAGGTTATGGCAGAAGCTCACAGTTCTCAGTATTCTATTCACCCTGGAGGGACCAAGATGTACCAAGATATCAAGCAGCATTTCTGGTGGAACGGAATGAAGAGGGAGATAGCTAGATTTGTTTCCCGTTGCTTGGTATGTCAACAAGTGAAGGCAGAACAGCAGAGATCAGCTGGGTTATTGCAACCGCTTCCCATTCCGGAATGAAAATAGGAGCATATTACAATGGACTTTGTGACCGGTTTACCGAGATCACCAAGTGGTAAGGACGCTATTTGGGTGATAGTGGACCGACTTACGAAGGTAGCACACTTTCTTCCTTTCAGAGTAGGGCAATCTACAGAAAAGTTGGCGGAGTTATATATGCAACAGATAGTCAGGCAGCATGGAGTTCCTGTCAGTATTGTGTCGGATCGAGATATCCATTTTATATCACATTTCTGGAAGACCTTACATCATAGTCTGGGCACCAAGTTAAGATTTAGCACGGCTTACCATCCGCAGACGGATGGGCAATCAGAAAGAACGATTCAGACTTTAGAAGACATGTTACGAGCTTGCACTCTAGATTTTAGAGGGTCTTGGGAGAGTCACCTGCACTTAGTCGAGTTCTCATACAACAATAGTTATCAAGCCAGTATCCAGATGGCGCCATTTGAAGCATTATATGGTAAGAAATGCAGGTCACCGCTTGCATGGGACGATATCGGGGAGAGGAAGATGTTAGGCCCGAAAATGATTGTCCAGACGGCTGAAGTGGTTAAAGGAATTAGAGAGCGACTTCGTGTTGTGCAGGACCGGCATCGTCATTGGGCGGACCAGCATCGTAGGGCGCTAGAGTTTTCTGTTGGGGACCACGTATTCTTAAGGATCTCACCTACTCGTGGGGTCATTAGATTTGGCGTTCGCAGGAAATTGAGTCCGCTGTACGTGGGCCCATTTGTTATCCTTGATCGGATAGGCGATGTTGCTTATCGTTATCCCTTCCACCTTCGTTACGAGAGGTGCATGACGTGTTTCATGTATCTCAATTACGTAGGTATGTATCGGACCCAAGCCATGTCCTCGATCACTCTGAGCTGGTTGTTGGTACCAACCTGTCTTACGAGGAACAGCCTGTGTCCATTTTGGACCGAAGAGAGAAGATATATACTCAAGAACCGAATAATTAGTCTTGTCCGTGTTGCTTGGGGTCATCACTCCTTGGGAGAGTCAACGTGGGAACGTGAGGATGATATCCGATCACGGTATCCACACTTATTTGACTCACAAGGTATATCTTTTCTGTATACCTTGATTGTCCTGATTCCTCATGTTTATCACCTTATGGGTAGAATTGCTTGATATCGTAGATTGATGGATTTACATATATATTACTTGCTATGGACATTGTAAAATGATTGCTTGATCACTAGAATTACTTGTACTTAGATTGGTTTAGCCCAGATGTGTCTATCTTGCTTGAATTTGAAATTCCAAGGACGGAATTCTTTCAAGGTGGGTAGAGATGTCACTTCCCGTTCCCAGAATACGTATTTTAATACGTATATTGATTGAATGTATTTATTTAGTATTTATCATGTATAATTATTTAGTATTTATCATGTATCATCCTGTATTTAAATTCCTATAATTCATTATCTGTATTTATCATGTTTCATATTAATTAATTATCTGCTCTTTAATTTTCATGTTAATAAATTTCCTGTAATTAATTTCTGTAATTTATTATCTGCATTTTAGTTTTTCTGCAATTTTATTCTCTACTTTAGTTAGTCTTTTCGGGTTGGCCTTGTTGGACCCGAATGCAACCCGACCCAATAGCTCCCACCTACCACCCCCTTTGCTATTTAAAGCCACATCTCCTTCTCTCTCCTCATAACTCTCATTCTCACCATTACTTCTTCTTCTTCCTCTCATCACTCTCCACCCACCAACAGTAGCAGTAGGCAAGTGCAATCTTGCTTCTCCTTCATCCATTTTTATGGATCATTACTCTTCCTCTCATGATCCTGAGAGAGTTTAGTGCTTGGCATTTTTGGTTTCTGTGGCTTGTTTTCTCTAGATCTAAGTTTGTGTATTTCGGCTGTTCATGGGTTTTGGTCCACCAACTTAGCATGTGTTTCTGGCACTGGAGCGAAGGCTCCATAGGACTTGGAGTTCGGGAGATGTTGCACGCACATGTTCTTACGTGCTCGCATAAAACATCAGCCCAGTCACGCACACGTCTCTACGTGTTTACGTGTATTTTAGTCACGCACACGTTATTACGTGTCTGCGTGTATTTTGAGTCACGCTCACGTTCTTACGTGTCAGCGTGTATTTTTAGTCACGCACACGTTCTTACGTGTCTGCGTGTATTTTTAGTCACGCACACGCCTATACGTGTCTGCGTGAATTTTGAGTTACGCACACATCTTTGTATGCGTGCGTGGATTTTCTATCACGTTCGCTCTGTGCTATGCGTGCGTGACCTTTCACGTTCACTCTGTGCGTGCGTGAATTTCCTATCACGTCCACGCTATGCGTGCGTGAATTTCTTATTACCCTTCACACTATGCGTGCGTAGATTTCTCATCACGCTCATACGCTCACGCTTGCCAGCTTGAATCACGCTTCACGCTCACGCTGTGCGTGCCAGCGTGAACCACTTTTCATGCTCACTCCTACTAGACTTGGCGTGACTTTTGGCCTTAGTCTAGACTTGTTGGCGTGACTTTTGGCCTTAGTCTAGACTGGTTGGCGTGACTTGTTGGCCTTAGTATAACCTACTAGACTTGGCGTGACTTTCTAACCTAGGTGTTTTTATTTATTCTATAACTTATTCATTTAATGATGGCATGATAATTCTTCTATTATATCCTTACGCCTTTTGACATGAACTTGATAAAATCATGATATGTTAATATTGTTAATACAGATTGTTATGTGGAATGCGCCTTGTGTCTTGATTGGTTTATGGATACCCAGTATGACTGGAACTTAACTCTGAGGAGTTATAGGCTCGACCCCATGTAATATTAATTGATTTTCATGCCTTGTCACCATTGATAATGATTGTGACATTGACTAATAATTGATCATGCGTTTCTAGTTGGAACTAAGAGACTGGCTAGTCGTCTTATTGAATTGAATGAATGAGACACGTTCATGTAATGAACTATTGTAATCGACTGGCTGATCCCGAATATTGACATACATGTACATGCAGGCTTCAATCTATTTATTTATTTATTTACTTATTTATTTTACAAAAGAAGCATGTGTACTTTATGGTCAAGGCATGATTACTCCGTGGTTAGATTTGATTGTTGCATTACGCTATGTAAGACCTACAACATAGCCGCACGGGTATCGTTGTAGAGTTGTGCATATCGTACCCCGTACGAAAGTACTCATCTGAATGACCATGATCCACGGTATGGGATTTCACTCAACGTAGAGACTATTAAGTTAAATAAAATAAATGATGGCATGGAGAGAATGGATTCTCGAGTTCTTATATGGCAGCCCCCTTGGGACGAGTAGTACCCGACGGGCCGGCTGGTTCCCACAGATACGGCAAATCTGCCACACGGGCAGGGAGCGGTATCTGCTTATATTATTATTGTATATTGTATATTGATGACGGGCGTCCCACTGGGACTCGTCTAATTCATGCATGGCACAATTGATTGACTGGATATACTAGCCTTGCTCGCACATAGTAAGAACTGAGGAATCCCTATTGCATAATTCCAGGATAACTTGGAACTCACATTAGCAAGCCGTAGTAGTTGATTGGCCGTTCAAGATGATTTGTTTGTGTACTGCACTACTCTGTTACCTAACTGGGATGATCAGAATGTCAGGACATGACGGGCCAACTTCTGTCCTTGTTTGGTTGGAAGGTTGGTTCGAAGTGTCGTGATGTGATGTGAATCCTAGTGGAAAGCAGAGATCTATTATCATTATATTATTTTACTTACTGGTTAGTCCTTCATATCGTCCTTCCTTGTGGTACTTGCTATTAGAGGTCTAACCTCTCTGGTTTTGCATGGCCAGATTTAGAGCCGGTCTCCGAGGATCCAGCTTACTTCTACCTCCAAGATGGTCAATACTAGGGGAATGATCGCAGGAGGACTCGAATGGGTTCCTTACTTCACCGCTCATTTTGTTATTTACTTTATACTTAGCCGTTTGGCACCGACATGTTAGTCGGATTGTCTTGTACTTATTTTTACATAATTGTAATTAAGTCAGACTGCAGCTGATAACGATTGTGTACACTTTGCTATATCATCTGGCTATGTTTTGTAAAGCCAGATCTCAAGAACATTTTGACTGAGCGTTTGGGACGCCTTACTGCTTTATCTTACATGTTCTTTATTTCTGTTTTCTTGTTCGAATGATTGAGACAATAGATGTGAAGTGACCATAGAAAGACTTTTATGGAGTATGCACCCCCTCGTCTGGTTAGACAGCATTGATCGTATTATACGGTATTCATCTACCCGTAATACGTAACTGGCTGAGTCATTCCCCCACTCTTCAGTATTCTGGTTCTGGGGCGTGACACCAGACGAACTCTACGTCCTTCCTGGTGAGTCTAGTCATCGGCTCTGCAATCCGCGAGAAGTCCTGGACGAACTTCCGGTAATAGCCAGCCAAACCCAGAAAGCTTCGAACCTCGGCAACTGAACTGGGCGTAGACCAAGTCTCCACTGCCGAAATCTTCCTCTGGTCTACTGAAATCCCGTGCTCGGTCACAACATGACCTAGGAACTCCACCTGGTCTAAGAAGAACTCACACTTCGAAAGCTTCCCGTAGAGTTGCTCCCTCCTCAGAGTCTCTAACACAACTCTCAAGTGCTCCTCATGCTCCTCCTGCGTCTTCGAATAGATCAAGATATCGTCTATGAAGACCACCACGAACTTGTCAAGGTACTGATGGAATACCTTGTTCATCAAGTTCATGAACATCGCGGGAGCATTGGTCAACCCAAATAGCATCACTGTAAACTCGTACTGGCCGTACCGAGTCCGAAATGCCGTCTTGGGAATGTCATCCCAACTCACCTTCAGCTGGTGATACCCGGACCTCAAATCTATCTTCGAAAAGACCTTTGCCCCATTCAGCTGATCGAACAAGTCGTCGATCCTCGGCAAAGGGTACCTATTCTTGATAGTGAGGTTGTTGAGCGCCCGGTAATCAATACACATGCGGGACGTACCGTCCTTCTTCGGTACGAACAGGACTGGCGCTCCCCAGGACGAAGAACTGGATCTGATGAACCCCTTGTCCTGCAGCTCGTCGACTTGCTTCTTCAGCTCTATCAACTCGCTGTTGTTCACCCTATAGACATGCTGTGAAATGGGCTCGGCGCCCGGCACCAAGTCTATGGAGAACTCAATGTCCCTGTCTGGCGGCATCCCCGGCAACTCATCGGGAAAGACATCCGAGAACTCAGCAATCAACGGATGTGGCAAATCCTGCCCCGCCAACAAAGCTCCACAGAATCCAGCCTCCGGCTTCGCTGCTCCTCGAGCAAACTCGATCTCTGGCTCACCCGACGTCCTAAAAAGAACTCTGCCTCATCTGCAATCAATGCTAGCATGGTTCATGCTCAACCAATCCATACCAAGTACCATATCGTACCTCGGTAGGGGCATTACGAGCAGACACGCACTCAAGTCCCGGCCTCTCAGAGTGACTCTCCGCCCCTTGCAAATATTATTAACCAGGATAATACCTCTGTCACGACCCGCACCCAGTGTGAGGGCACGAGAAGTAACGAACGCCCAGCCTACGCCACAGTGTCGGCGGTAGAACGCTGTCCTGAGTCACCATGTCTAACACAGTCTAAAATAAACTCCGAATGGAGAGTAATAATAGTAACTCAATCACAATACTAAGATGGAATAGAAGAATGAATCTCAAGAAAGTCACAATAAAAGTCTAGGTGTAAACCACCAGAAATAATCTCTAGTACAACTCATAAAGTCTCAAACAGAAAATACAAATAAAGTACTAAGTCTCAGCTAGACTATGGGCAAGTCCTCAGCGACTCTGGGATCCTCCTGTGGGTCCACGTCGCCTGTGTCATTTAAGCCAATGCCATAATAAGTAGGACAGTACTCCTCATCATCACCTGTAAAATTTTCAACATGCCCAGTCAGGACGGAACGAGCACATATCTCTCACAACAGTTCATATCAGAAATGGACATATAAAGCAAGCTATAGAAAACTATACATGAATCGCTGTAAAGAGAAATCAACAGGAGAGAAGATATAACTGAGATATAAATATGATAAATAAAGAATATAATCTTCTACGTGAAACAGAGCATGAATTGGTTATGTAAACAGCTTGGGTTGCACATGGATACAACTATGGAATACACATGGATAACTACTGGGGATAATAATCACATAACCAACTACACTCTCCCTGCCCCCAACCAATACACAAGGATCGAAGCATGTTATGTTATTGCACATGGATAACAACTACTGTATACATGGAGCTCATATGGTCATGAGTGTACATGAATAACATATGAGTGCACATTGATAAATGTGAATACATTGAGTACATGATGACCATGATAAAGTACATGAACATGACATACTCGATGTATCCGAGGGGATAACATCGCATGAAAAGATCCAGAGGGTACTGATCCGTGTGAACGTTGTGTCAGCATCAAGTATACTAGTCTATAACAAGAGTACATATCCAAAGAAGCATGAAAAGATCAGAGAATGTACTCGTCTGGCAATCCGAACTGCTGATGATGAAAAGTGACTGGACTGGAGTAATAAGATCCTATTTAAAACAACCACATGTCATAATACAGTCTAAAATATCATAAGGAAAGTCTTCAATGCAAATTCTACATGATTTGTGGCAATCTAAGTCAAAGTCAACCTTGGGTCAACTTTGGTCAACCAAACTAGTCAAACTAGGTCAAAGTTTGGTCAACTAGTCTACAAGTCCATTTTTAGGTCAATACTAGTCCTAGAGTTGATTTTGGGTATGTTTTGGTGTTATCTTAGGTCCAAAAAGCCTAATCCTAACATCCAATGTAATTCACAATACTTAACTCATAATACCCTAATCTAATATCTATACTTTAGACTAGCATATATATATATATATATATACAACATATCAATTCTTAAGAGATCAACCCTCAATACCATATCCTTATATATATACATATCCATATACTTATATACATTTCAAAATCAATCCTACTCTAACTACAATCACTAGTCCTACTAATCAATTAAACTAGGCATTTACCTATTCTAACAATTAACTATCAACCAACCATTTAACTATCAACTATCCCAACTAGCTAAACTCAACTTGGCATTAACCATTCAGCTAACAACCAACTAACTGAACTCAGCATTAAAAGAAATCAAAACCATCAAATATCTGTTATTGAACATTACCCATCTCTTTGATATCCTATTTTGGTATAAACCTGAATACTGAATACCTAACCCAAAATTCGAACTTAGCCTATTCCCATGATGCAAACTTAGCAAGTAATCTCTTAGGTAGGTTTATAGGACCTGTGGGTTGGGTTTTACACAGCAAAATACTTGAAAACAGATGGGAACAAGGTTCATAATACTGAAACCTCAAAACTGAAATCTAAAGAAAACCTTATACTATAAGCCAACCCCAATTTGATCCCAGCCCTCTCCTATTAAGCAAACTAACATGGTATCTCTTAGCTAGGTCTAATAGGATCTGTAGGTTGGTTTTGTAGGAATTAAACTCAAACAAATACTGAAATCTGAAACTGGAAATTTGAACTCATCTTGATACCCAAGCCAAACACAAAATCGATTACAACCTATCCTATGATGCAATCTAACATGTAACACAAAGGAGAGGTAATGTAGGATTTGTAGGTCAGGTCCTATACTGAAATTAACATCGAATTGATGGAAACAATCAAACTTCATGGGTGGGTCTAGGGTACCTAGATGCATGCTACTATAAAGAAAAATCAGGAGAAATTATGGTGTTTAGGTGTTTACCTATTGCGAGTTAAAAATCAAGAAACTGACTCCTCGATCGATGAGACGACCAGTTTCTACCGAGCAAACGCCTTCAACTCCTTTCTAGCAATGCTCCAGCAAATTCTCCTCCTTCCCACGATCACAACGCACTTCGTTTGAGGTGAAACTGAGGTCGGATGAAAAAGTTATGATTTTGGAGAGCTGGAAACTAGGGTTTTGTAAAGGGGGTGTCCATACTAATGCAATGCTTATATAGGAGGTGGGGGTTTCCTGTTTTGGCCGGCCATAGGAGTCCTATTAGGGTTAGGGTTGGTTCATGGGCCCCACTCCTCTATTTAAGTTGAGTTTAAGCTCATTAACAAAAAGGCTAAAAGGCCAATTAATTAAATAGCCTAAAAATAGTCAAATGGCTTTCTAAATTAAACCAAAGCCTAAAATAAATTCTAATTAGCTAGATAATCATCATATGTCATGGTTAGTCTCTAATGTGGATTTTCTATGGTTAAACCAAATGCTAAAACAAACACAAGTCAAATATCTAGAAAATCACGGAATGACTAAAATGGCTAAAATGACTAAAATACCCTTATTTCAAAAAGTGGGTGTTACAAGTCTACCCTCCTTAAAATAATTTCGTCCTCGAAATTAAATTGATCCTACCCTTCTAGGTCAAATCCCCAACAATCATGGTCTTAAGAAAGCTTATCTAAATCATGCAGTTGAAAAGAAATCATACAGGATTATGGCAGGTAATCAGTCTGGAGTCTCATCTAGCTACTAAAGTCATACTAGATCAAAAGTAGTCATAAGGTATCAAGCATACAAACATTATGGTAGGGTACAGTAATCATCAAAATAGGATAAGGTATGGGTCAAGAACTCACCTCTACTAGGTCTGGTATCTGGAACTCTCTCTCCTGGATGTAGGCCTTGTCTAGGGGCAAGTGTAGTAGGACAGTCTCGTATCTTGTGTGCAGCTGACCCACAAAATAGGCACAATCCTAGTCTCTTCCTACAGTCCTTCCATTCGTGCCCAAACTTCTTGCAGAAAGCACAGGTAGGCTCTCGCTCAATTGGCCTCTGCTGGGCAGGAATCTGAACTGGATGGGCTGGTCTAGGTTGAAAGCATGGGTACTCCTGAGGCTCTAGGTATAAACTGCTCCTCGCTCTCTTGGGACTAGGCTCCTCCTCCGAATACATGTAATCCCACAACAGTTGGATACTGAGACTCTGCTCTCTCATAAGCTCAGCCTGAAGTCTCTGTACCTCCCGCAAATCCTGAAGAAATCTGTGAATATGAGCTCCAACAGGAATGACATGGGGTACCACTCCAGGAGGCAAAGGAAGGCCCTCAGTCTCCGGCTGAACTGCAGTCCTCTCCTGAAGGATAGGAGATGGAGGGAAATTCTCCGGTGAGGCTGCTAACACCTCCCGAGCAATAGAAGGGGAAAGTACAATCTCGGTCTCATCCGGAATTGCAGCTGTGCACTGGAGACAAACTCTGGTCATGGGTGCCATTCTGGAAAACATAAGGATAAATAATAAATCATTGGGCTGTAAGACAGTATATCATCCTATACAAAAACTGGTGATAAAAAAAACAACTGAAATTAACTATAAAGCATTACTATTCTAAAGATGATCAATCTTGAAAGGTTAAAGCACGACTGTCAATAACACTGAAATCCAAGCACACTATATATATATATATATATATATATATATATATATATATATATATATATATATATATATATATATATATATATAAAAGAAAATTTAGTCTCGATATGATCTAAGTTGATCAATCCAGGATGAATCGAGGTTTGGGCAAGATGGAGAACGAGGTTATTGAAGTCTAGGTACGAGTATCCAAGACTTGGAAATCCATGTCATATTTGAGTTAATTTAATTGAATAAGATTCCAAACATTGGATGATAAGGAGAATGACCAAATCGACTAGTCGCGATCAAGGATTTAGAATTCAACACTATTGAAATCCTAAAGAAATACTGCGAGGATATGGAAATAAGCCACTATCCTTCTTTTGATAAGGAAGCTAAACGTGATACTCTGGGTTGACCTATTAAGTACAGTGCCTTGCCTTTCTGAAATATGTGAAAGACAAAAGCAAAAAAAGTTCAAAGACGATACTTTTGAGTACAATACGTGGTTCATAGACGACGAAAATAGTTCAAGGAGAATTGCCAAACTGTCGTGGATGAGACAGATGCCCTAGAGTCTCATCCACGTAGAGCGAACCAAAGTGCACTAGGTTGATCAGACCATCATACACCTGTTCTGATTAGACAATATGTTAGTGGGTCGACCCAATAAAATATGTCATGATCAAGCTCGAAAGGAGATAAGCTTGGAAAACTAAGGCTAAATTAGCAACATAAGGTAGTCAAGTATAAGTAAGGGAGGTAATAATGAAGAAGAAAAAAATAGTCCAAGATCATCAACTAAGCTGGTCAAACAATCAAGATAAGGTACAAGATTAAGCTTTTAAAGAACAAGAAGAACTCCAACCCATGTCGGGTCGAAAGAATTGAGTCATGGTTGGATCTCGAATTTAAGTCAGAAAGTAATTTAGTATCATGGTAAGGGTTCAAGAGGTGACAACTAATACAAGAATAGAGAAAATCAAGTTGAAGCATGAAATAAATTTAATTAAGAATCCAGTGAAATAATTTAGGGACACAGTTCTAAAGGGAGAACACTGTTAAGGAACGATCAATACAAACGGTTTGAAAGTCACAATAAAAGATCTAGATTTGAGGGAAGGTTGAGTAAGTCAATATTGAGATACAGTCCCAAAGTTTGGCAGACGACTAACAACACTAGAGTATATACTACTATCATAGTCATGAGTGATATGGCAATTAGTGTGGAACACTTCTATCTCATTAAGGTTACCTTGGTGGCCTACCTTTACATTCCTTAAAAAAAATTCCAAAAATAACTACCTCAATTTGTATTCACTCTAAGCCTTCCAATCTAACCACGACTAACATTTAAATCCTTTTCATAAACCTCATAGTAACTTTTATCACATTACTACTCACCTTTCTAAAATTTAACATTTCAATCCAACTTTGAACTCCAGAGTTAATAAATCATGAATCCATAAAATTCTATATCATTTCATAACTTTAAAAACTCCCAATTTGTCTCAAATAATTCTCAAAATAGACACTCAGCATATCACGGCAATCTGGCATTTACAGCTCAGTATTTTAACGCACTTATCAACCATAATTTCTCTTTCTAAGTCATTGAAACATATTCACTACTTCGTAAACCAAATCTAAATAGATTTTTAAATCTTCAATCAATTGATACGATTCCAAATTTGAGATTTTTTTTTTCCACAAACATCGTTTTTATATCTTCCCAATCTTTTAAACCAAAATTTTAATATCATTGCTTTCACTTAAATTGAAATTCATAAACATCTACTTCGCAACTTGTATGACTCAATTTAATAGTTCATACTGCCACCCTTTTTTTCATTATCAAACCAATCTATATACGTTCAAAGACGTATAATCATAATCCAATAATTCATGAATCACATCAATTCCTGAAATCGATTTATATAGATTCTAACTAATTTCCTCCAGTATCAAGATATAATTTTATAATCCTCTGGTGATTACTACTTAGAATCTTCAAGATAAATTTCCTTGGTAATATCCCAACTTACAACTACTAATCATTAAATCATCCATTTAGAAAATGTCCTTATAACTTAATCAAAGTCTCCGTGTATTCCAATTCCTTAATGTAATCCTCCTAGCCCTGCGTTTGACCAATGAGTATATAGCAGTGTAGCCATCTTCCTAACCATTATTAAACACAAGAAAGTAAGGGTATTGGTGAAAAGAGTTCAAACAAGATACAAGAATCAAGTGAGGAAGGTGGATTAAAATAAGGGAAAATGAATTTAAATCGAAGCTCACAATGAGATTCTCAGGGGTCGTCCCAGTAATCTCTCAGGAAATTCTAATAGTGATTGAGTATTCCCTCATTCTAACACATTACTTCCTATACTCTATAGCAGGCTCGTGGTAGTACAACTAAATTGCCGTACTATCACGACATCGCACTAATGCGAATCTGGTCCTGCATGGACCGGAGGGATGAAATCGTGTCTCCATAACTATCTTGAAGACAGATCGAACAAAGAATCAATTACTGAAAAAGAAACGAAATCATCAAGGAGGACAGTTGCTTCCAAAAGAGACAACTACCAACAAGAATTTGATAAGAGTTTTCCTAACGTGATTGAGTACTTTAACTTACTCCTATATCCTACTGCAGGTTGTAATGATACTCTAGTTCGAGTACTACTACGAATCACACTAGTTATGATCGGGACCTGCATGGGCCACCACTAAAAACGTGTCACGACCCGCACCCAGTGTGAGGGCACGAGAAGTAACGAACGCCCAGCCTACGTCGCAGTGTCGGCGGTAGAACGCTGTCCTCAGTCACCATGTCTAACACAGTCTAAAATAAACTCCGAATGGAGAGTAATAATAGTAACTCAATCACAATACTAAGATGGAATAGAAGAATGAATCTCAAGAAAGTCACAATAAAAGTCTAGGTGTAAACCACCAGAAATAATCTCCAGTACAACTCATAAAGTCTCAAACAGAAAATACAAATAAAGTACTAAGTCTCAGCTAGACTATGGGCAAGTCCTCAGCGACTGTGGGATCCTCCTGTGGGTCCACGTCGTCAGTGTCATTTAAGCCAATGCCATAATAAGTAGGACAGTACTCCTCATTATCACCTGTAAAATTTTTAATATGTCTAGTCAGGACGGAACGAGCACATATCTCTCACAACAGTTCATATCAGGAATGGACATATAAAGCAAGCTATAGAAAACTATACATGAATCGCTGTAAAGAGAAATCAACAGGAGAGAAGATATAACTGAGATATAAATATGATAAATAAAGAATATAACCTTCTACGTGAAACAGAGCATGAATTGGTTATGTAAACAGCTTGGGTTGCACATGGATACAACTATGGAATACACATGGATAACTACTGGGGATAATAATCACATAACCAACTACACTCTCCCTGCCCCCAACCAATACACAAGGATCGAAGCATGTTATGTTATTGCACATGGATAACAACTACTGTATACATGGAGCTCATATGGTCATGAGTGTACATGAATAACATATGAGTGCACATGGATAAATGTGAATACATTGAGTACATGATGACCATGATAAAGTACATGAACATGACATACTCGATGTATCCGAGGGGATAACATCGCATGAAAAGATCCAGAGGGTACTGATCCGTGTGAACGTCGTGTCAGCATCAAGTATACTAGTCTATAACAAGAGTACATATCCAAAGAAGCATGAAAAGATCAGAGAATGTACTCGCCTGGCAATCCAAACTGCTGATGATGAAAAGTGACTGGACTGGAGTAATAAGATCCTATTTAAAACAACCACATGTCATAATACAGTCTAAAATATCATAAGGAAAGTCTTCAATGCAAATTCTACATGATTTGGGGCAATCTAAGTCAAAGTCAACCTTGGGTCAACTTTGGTCAACCAAACTAGTCAAACTAGGTCAAAGTTTGGTCAACTAGTCTACAAGTCCATTTTTAGGTCAATACTAGTCCTAGAGTTGATTTTGGGTATGTGTTGGTGTTATCTTAGGTCCAAGAAGCTTAATCCTAACATCCAATGTAATTCACAATACTTAACTCATAATACCCTAATCTAATATCTATACTTTAGACTAGCATATATATATATATATACAACATATCAATTCTTAAGAGATCAACCCTCAATACCATATCCTTATATATATACATATCCACATACTTATATACATTTCAAAATCAATCCTACTCTAACTACAATCACTAGTCCTACTAATCAATTAAACTAGGCATTTACCTATTCTAACAATTAACTATCAACCAACCATTTAACTATCAACTATCCCAACTAGCTAAACTCAACTTGGCATTAACCATTCAGCTAACAACCAACTAACTGAACTCAGCATTAAAAGAAATCAAAACCATCAAATATCTGTTATTGAACATTACCCATCTCTTTGATATCCTATTTTGGTATAAACCTGAATACTGAATACCTAACCCAAAATTCGAACTTAGCCTATTCCCATGATGCAAACTTAGCAAGTAATCTCTTAGGTAGGTTTATAGGACCTGTGGGTTGGGTTTTACACAGCAAAATACTTGAAAACAGATGGGAACAAGGTTCATAATACTGAAACCTCAAAACTGAAATCTAAAGAAAACCTTATACTATAAGCCAACCCCAATTTGATCCCAGCCCTCTCTTATTAAGCAAACTAACATGGTATCTCTTAGCTAGGTCTAATAGGATCTGTGGGTTGGTTTTGTAGGAATTAAACTCAAACAAATACTGAAATCTGAAACTGGAAATTTGAACTCATCTTGATACCCAACCCAAACACAAAATCGATTACAACCTATCCTATGATGCAATCTAACATGTAACACAAAGGAGAGGTAATGTAGGATTTGTAGGTCAGGTCCTATACTGAAATTAACATCGAATTGATGGAAACAATCAAACTTCATGGGTGGGTCTAGGGTACCTAGATGCATGCTACTATAAAGAAAAATCAGGAGAAATTATGGTGTTTAGGTGTTTACCTATTGCGAGTTGAAAATCAAGAAGCTGACTCCTCGATCGATGAGACGACCAGTTTCTACCGAGCAAACGCCTCCATCTCCTTTCTAGCAATGCTCCAGCAAATTCTCCTCCTTCCCACGATCACAACGCACTTCGTTTGAGGTGAAACTGAGGTCGGATAAAAAAGTTATGGTTTTGGAGAGCTGGAAACTAGGGTTTTGTAAAGGGGGTGTCCATACTAATACAATGCTTATATAGGAGGTGGGGGTTTCCTGTTTTGGTCGGCCATAGGAGTCCTATTAGGGTTAGGGTTGGTTCATGGGCCCCACTCCTCTATTTAAGTTGAGTTTAAGCTCATTAACAAAAAGGCTAAAAGGCCAATTAATTAAATAGCCTAAAAATAGTCAAATGGCTTTCTAAATTAAACCAAAGCCTAAAATAAATTCTAATTAGCTAGATAATCATCATATGTCATGGTTAGTCTCTAATGTGGATTTTCTATGGTTAAACCAAATGCTAAAACAAACACAAGTCAAATATCTAGAAAATCACGGAATGACTAAAATGGCTAAAATGACTAAAATACCCTTATTTCAAAAAGTGGGTGTTACACCTCCCCCGGTCATAATCTTGTAAGTCCTACCCATATATTCAGCAATGATATTGTGTCTCAGAGCAAAAGAAATAGACACAAAACTATGGGTCGCCCCAGAATCAAATAAGGCGAAAGCAGGGAAAGAATCTAGGAGAACATGACCTGCTACAACATCTCCCACGGGCTCTGCCTCCTCCTTTGCTGCCAAAGCGAACACCCTGCCCGCGGGTGCTCTCCTCTGGTGCTGGACAAAACACTGCTGCTGGGTCTGAAGTGGAGGACCCCTCTGCTGAACTGCTGGCCCTCTAGCCGGCTGCGCTCTATCCTGGCCTCCTCTGACTCCACGAAAGCGGCAATCCCTCAGCTGGTGATCGGGCGCCCTACAGTAGAGACAGACGCCCAACCTCTTCCTGCAAGCCTCCCTGGTGTGCCCCGGCTTCCTGCAGAAGCTGCACGGAGTAGCCGGTCTCTGGCCCTGTCCCTGGTGCTGCTGGGCACGCGCCGGTGCCTGCTGAATCTGCAACAGAGGCTGCTGCTGCTGGAATGGCCTCTACTGATGCTGAAAGTGGGGGCGCTTGGCCGGTCCCGCACTGGAACTCGCCCCTATAGTATCTCCGCTCCTCTTCGGCTTGAGGCCGAAGTCTTCCTCTGCAATCTGCACGTCCATCAATATCTGATCGAACATCGCGTCACGGCGACCCGAGGTGCGGGTGCGCATTGCATGAATAAGTCCCCTATGGAACTTACGAGCCTTCTGTCCCTCATCCTGGATCATATCAGGAGCGAACCTGTTAAGGCGGAAGAACTCCGCTGCATACTCGTCCACCGACGAGTTCCCCTGCACTAGACCCACTAACTGGCCCTCCAATGTTGTAAGAGCCACGTCCGGGAAGAACTTCTCCTTAAAGAGCCTCCGAAAGTTCTCCCATGTCAGCCATCTCACCGACGTACGAGGATCCATGCGGTACCATGTCAGCGCAATGTCGAAGAATCGGCTAGCTGCGGCCGAAACCCAAAGTGCTCTAGGAAGCTCTGCCAGCTCCATGCTCCGCTGCACATCTTCTAGCCAGTCGTCTGCATAAAGGATGCCCTCCGTGTCCGTGAAGTCCCTGGAGCTCATCTTCCTAAAGTCTAATACTGTTTCCGGTCTGGACTGCTGCTGGTACGGCTGCTGGCCAGTAGGGCCCTGCACCGTACCTGGTGCCACTCTCCCCACTACTGCCAGTGCAAGCTGATGCGAGTTCTCCATACTCTGCCTCAGCATCTCAATCTGACGGTGTGATGCCTCCGACTGGCGCTGCGATGCCTCTGCCTGGGCTCGCTGTGTCTCCATCATCTGTTGAAGGAGAAGGAATATCTGGTGTGTATCCGTCGGTATCGGAGGTGGTGGCGGCAGTATCTCTGGAACAACGGCCGAAACCCTCTGGGGTGGAGGTGGTAGACCTCCCTGTGCAACTGCCGGGGTCTCCGGGATAGTGGAATCACTGGGGGCAGTCTCGTGAACCTCCTCCTCGGCCGGGTCAGATCTCTCGGGCAAGCTACTCGATCCAGAGGCCTGTGGATGCGTCTTCGT
Source organism: Iris pallida (assembly GCA_029216955.1). Lineage (NCBI taxonomy): Eukaryota > Viridiplantae > Streptophyta > Magnoliopsida > Asparagales > Iridaceae > Iris > Iris pallida. The sequence continues at coordinate 28,696 of JANAVB010027137.1, forward strand.
CATCCTGGAGACGAATTGAAACAAAGAGATCAATATGGCACATGAGTAGATTATCAAAGAAGGATAGTTAATTTAATACAAGGTGAATAATCATGATAATCAAAAGATCAAAAATTTTCTAGGTGTGATTGAGAAACTCCTATCATGTCCTAGGTCCTACGTCCTAATTGCAGGCTCGTAATTAGTACTCTAAGTCGAGCACCATTACGAGATCGCACTAATTGCGACACTGGACCTGCATGGGCCACCACAAAAACGTGTCACGACCCGCACCCTTATGAGGGGCACGAGCACGTGGGTACGTCCAGCCTACGCTGCAGTATCGGCGGTAGAACACTGTATATAACGTCTGTAAATACTACGACTAACAGTTTAAATGTACCTGTACAGTATATACTCTCCGAATGGAGGTGACATAACAATACAGTCTCAATCACAGAATAAAACTAAGGTAGATAGCTCAGAAGGAAAGACATATGATAGATGAAGAGTAAATAAGTGCAGAGTCCAATACAAGCCCAGATATATACAACATCACAGGGTATCAAAATATAATATAGAAACTACAGTCTGATAAAGCTAGCTGGATCGCAGTCCAGTCAAACCTAGCTAACCTACACTACTCTGGAAGTACAAAATCTAGTGGCTCTACTATAAGGCCACGATCCTGGACTACTCCATCTAACTCGAGCCCATAATAGGTCGAGCAGTCCGCCTCAGAGTCATCTGTAATATATCATAACGGTATCCTGTCAGAAAATGAGCAAGTACAAACACTAACAGCAGTTCCATGTGAATTGACAAATTCTATAAGAGACAGTATAATGAACTACAAGACAAAGATATATGAAGACTTGGGAACCGTTCGGAAGCCGAGTTACAACCTTTAAACCAAACAAGGACCGGGGTTGTAACTCTTCTCCCGAGCAGAACTTAGTCTCCAATCAAGGTACAATGTAAAGGCAAGTAGAGCATGTGAGTAACTGTATATCATGGCACGGTAAGAAAATACTGAATGTAGAACAGAGCAGGATATACGATAAGATAAAGTAAATATAAAATATGATTTGAATTATTAGAGCGATATGTGATCGGCTTGGGATAAGTGACAGGACAGGCTATCCACTGGGCCCGGCAATCCGCGGTGACCTCAACGGAGAGTCATGCCAGCCAACCTGGATAACGAGCACAAGGCAAAAGGATCTCGCTACACCCTTCGTGAGGGAAGAGTGGCGCGAGCACATGAATAGTGACAGGGTGGCTTGGATCACATAGCCCCTAATAATTCTCCATCCCCGAATAGTACAATGGATCTGGACATGACACGTCATGGCACGTGATTTCGTAAGAGGGTAGCAAATTCCCTTAGAAATCGGTGTCTATACAAGTACAGGGAACAAGACAGGGAGTGTACCAATATACCCAGAAATCTAGGAACAACATCTCATGTCATGATCCAATGTGTACTAGTGTCATGCCCCAGAACCAGAATACTGGAGAGCGGGGGAAGACATAGCCAGCTACGTATATTGAAATGGATTCCATCTCGCTATACGGTCACGGCTGTCTAGATACATGAGGGTTTATCTACAAGCCAGCAGTCTCTTAAGGTCGTGAACAAGCCTAGTGTCTCAATCACAAGCAAGTAAGTAAATGTTACAAGATGTATGATCATTAAATATACAATAATAAGGCGTCCCAAATATTACATATTCAGCTGATTATGAAGCTAGTCGTTACAAAATGTTAGGACTAGCAAGAGTTTAGTCATACATGATCAACCCTAGGATCTGTCAATCATGTTACAGCTCGTAGGCAGACAGTAAGTAAGTGCAATCGAGCTAAACAGGTGCTCGTCGGCTAAACGCCTCAAAAGAATATTTTTACAATAGAGTGGAAGAGTCAAAAATAACCCACTCGTTGCCCTGGTTACGCCTGGTGTTCACCATCGGGCTGGAAAAGCGATAGATCCTCTGGAGCTGCTCCGAAATCTGGCCATACAAAACCAGCTGGATCAGATCCCAGAAAGAGCAAGTGCCACAAAGGAAGCTTCACTTAGGAACTAAAACCAGCAATCAGCACAAGGTATAAATAAAAGTAAGAACTGAAAATAAAGAAAATACATCAGGATGATATACGACGAGATAGCCATGGAACTATTCAGATAACCAGGTTACAACCCGTAAACCAAACAAGGACCGGGATTGTAACCCTTCGTCTGAACAGAACTTGGAATTCTCACCATTTATCGGTAAAATAAATACAGGCATTCAGGTCATGTAGTAATCTGGAACAGAATCAGGACAAGACTAGACTGGTTAGACTCCATCCAATCATTTCATGGCCAAACAAGAACTACGGCTTGATACTTTAACTAACTAGGGTTATCACAGACCTAATTACTAGCAAGATGCAGTGAGATTACTCCACAGCCACAAGCCCTGCAGACCATCCAGGTTACCCGGGTTAAGAGATTTAGAGTTGAATTCAGGTGGGTACATCGTCCAGGAAACGAATGTACCCTTAGGTAGCTTGAAGGGTGCAACACATGACAGTGTGCTGGAAATGTGCCCTACTCGACGGCAGGCTACAGATCCCAAGGCGTGCCCAGGTAACGGGATTGCCTGTAGCTGTGAGATCTCTTTATGACTAATATTTTAATCTAGTTATTAGCCTTAGTTCATTTTAGCAGGTACTCCTGACCGTGGTACTCAGGAGTCCCCTCCTAGACATGATGCAAGACAAGACTGGATTAGTTGTACAAGCACAATCACCCACGGTGCCCGGATTAACTATACAGGTCATGTCATGTCAGGTAGCCGTCGCAACAGCTGCTCAAGATATATCATGTCAAGTGTACTTGTCAGGAGTGCGCTACGACGGGCCACTATCATGTCATGTCAGGTTACTTGTCAAGAGTGCACCACTATGGGTCACTATCAGGTCGTGCTCCATTATCAATTCCAAACATATCAAATAAATTTATGATTTTCAAGTTCAGGATAAAAGGCGTAAGGATATAAAATGGACGTTAAATATCTAATAAAATATCAATATGCAGGGATATAGAAGAGCCATGCGGCTAAGGCACATGCGGCCATGATGGATCTCATGCGGCTGGGAAGGGAACAGCCCATGCGGCTGGATGGTATCAGGCGCATGCGGCTGATAAGGAAAAAGCCCATGCGGCTAAGAAGGAGCTCAGGTCCATGCGGCTGGGAAGTGTAGTATCATGCGGCTAGGTATAGAAGGAGGCGCATGCGGCTTATAGAAGCCCATGTGGGTGGGTCAACATGGCTGCTCATGCGGCAGAGAGTGAAGGGTGCATATGCGGCTGATAAGGGACTCAACCTCATGCGGCCAAGAGAAGGGCAAGACACATGCGGCTCAATTAGGTGAGCGCATGCGGCCCGGGTCACTTGAACCCATGTGGCCAAGACAAGAGGGGCGCATGCGGCTCAGGGGGACGAGGGCGCATGCGGTTCATGAAGAGAAAGAAAGGAGAAGGGTTAATAAATGGTAGTGGTGGTGGTAGGTAGGGGGTTCACCCCTTGGTTCATGATGAACCAAGAGCAATCCCAAACCGAACCAAGCCAACCCAAACCAAGAATAAACCAAGCCCAGGGAGGAAATGCTAAGCCAGGAATTCATGCAATACAAGAATAAATATGTACACATATTCCAGAAATACGTAATATGAACCACAGACATTACAACTAGTCCGTGAACTATCGTGACTAAGAATCAAGTAAGATACTACGACTGAATCGGATATAGCAGATATCAAGACAATGAAAACTATCAGTGAATGTACTCGCCTGCTGTCCAGAGCTTTAGGATATATCAATGCTCAGAGCGGTATCAGAAGACCTAAATATGAGATAATGTATGTTAATTTAGGTTTAAACAAGTTTAGGAATGATTTACAATAAATGATATACAATCTAGGTCAAACTAGGTCTCACTGAGTCACACTAAGTCCTGTCAAGTCAATCTAGGTCAAATCAAGTTATATCAAGTCAATCTAAGCCAACCCAAGTCAATCCTAGGTCATACCAGTCATCACAGGTCAAAACAAGTCAAAGAAAGTCAAACGGGGTCAAGAGTTGGCCTACAGTTGACTTTTGGTCAACTGGTCAACCCTGGTCAACTCTGGTCAACTCTAGGTCAACTGTAGGTCATACTGGTCAAGTATTGACTAATAGTTGACTTTCGGTCAACTACACAAGTCTAATGGAAATTGGGACTAATTTGGGCAAAGTGTTGACACATAGTTGACTTTTGGTCCAAAAAGTCAACCGTGGTCAACCGGGGCCAAGACTAGGTCTAGGCGACTATTTCTAACTATTACCAACCTCTACAACCCATATCCAAGTCCATCTTGGACTTCGAAACTCATATCTTGGCCGTAGGCCAATATCCTATTTTACCCTTAAAAAGGGTAAAATTCTAGCTTAGGCAACTATCAAGTTAGCCTATCTACGCTTGATATTTTGACCCGAGCTCCCTAGGGTAGTAAGGTACTAGCCTATACATATATTACGTACCAAGATACCTAGGGTAAGTGGACATCCAGTCCATCTTACGGCCCGTATCGTCCGTTTACCCGTTATCTTAAATATTTCAAGATACGGGATGGTACGGTGCGATACCGACTCCCTACAACCCCGATTTCCACTCGGGAGCCTACCTGCAAAATCTAAATCACGTATTCTTGCCCCACGCCAAGTTTCAACTCATTTCGATACTCCGAGCCCCGTTTCGCCCTCTAACTCGATTTTCTTCTATTTCCTATTTCTCTCCTTTTCTTCCCATTCTTCTAACTTCTTCTAATTCTTTCCTACTAACTTCTTCCTATTCTTTTCTAACTTCTAATTTCTTAAACTTCTTCTAATCTTCTCTACGTATCTATCCATATATATATATATATATATATATATATATATATATATATATATATACATATATACATATACCAAAGGGGGGGGGGGTTAATAGGCTAAACACTAAAGGGGGGGGGGGGGGTTTGCCTTGCAGCAGCTGCTGCCAGGACTGCTGCTACAGCAGCTGTAGCTGCTGCTACAGCAGCTGTAGCTGCTGCTACTGCTATTTCATCTTCTTCTTCATCTCTTCCTCTTCT
>JANAVB010027138.1:0-12404 GCA_029216955.1 Iris pallida
TCATCATTTCTGCCTGATGGCTCGTGACCTCTCTAGCATTTTTGGTGTCCCAGACAGAGGAGAAGCTCTACAGAGTTTGGCTGCTCTTCATTCTTCGTCAGCGGTCCCCTTTGACGAATTCTGTGCCATTATTTGCAAGGGTCCCAACCCTCCTGCTATCCCTACTCTTTCCGCTCAACTGGAGTCGTTTTACTACGAGCTCCATAGGATTTTGTGCCACACACTCTATCCTAAGGACGAAAACTATGACGCAATCACTGGTGACGCCTTGGTATGCATGTACTAATTGTACTCGAGGAAGCCATTCTCCTTCCCCAAGACTCTTCTCCATGCCTTCTTCGACGTCCTGCCAGCGGGGAAGCAGAATCTCTATTACGGCTCCTTCATCACTCTCATTTTGGAAGCCAAGCAAGTCGACCTCTCCCAATGCTGCTCGGACGGCGTCCCATCCTTCCTCGTTATTTCTCGATCTATCGGTGGTGCCTCCACATCCCGTGCCTCCTCCTCCCAAGAGCCGCCAGCTTCCACTCCTGTCGCACCCGCCTCTACTCCTCCTGCCTCTGGCTGCTACATGCCGCTGACTCAGTAGCACTTCGACATACGTATAGCTCAGACGGAGGAGCAGATGCGAGCCAACACTCGTGGCCTTGGCACTCTGATTCAGTCCCGCTTCCATGACCAGGCCTATTTCATTCAGCGTACTCTTCAGGACCGGAATGCTTTTCTGGATCTGAATCTTCAGGATCCAATGTACCAAGCCTTCCGCTTTTCCGATCCTAATGCCTACGGTTTCATGTACCCGGACAGCATTGATCCTTTTGGCGCTTTTTACCAGGCTCAGGATGGTGGGGATGATCCGGCTGACGAGTAGGGGTTGCTTCCTTTTGATGGTGGTGTCGCATAAATGGTTGTCTTAGTTTGTTTGTGTTTGTGTCTTTTTCTATCTTTTGAGGTCCTTCGGGGACCAGTGGTGGGTTGTTACTGGTTGTTTGCAGTCCTACGGGAACTTGTTATCTGTTTTTACTGTCTTGCTAACTCTCGTAGAGGAGAGTTTTTAATTTGGTCTTTTGAAGTATGTTATGGATATCCTGCATGTATTCAGTTTCCAACTTATCTATCAATACTTGCTTTTGTCTATGTTACTGTGCTCCATAATTATGCTATCTTTATCATTTTTTCCATCTTTGACTAAGTGACAAAGGGGGAGAAAACATATTGAGGAGGAGTTGTCTACCTACGGGGGAGTTACTCCCTGAAGATGCTATCTCTCTATTTTGTCAATTATCAAAATGGGGGAGATTGTTGGCACATTTTATTTTGATATATTAACAGCATCTTCGTAGTTTAGTTTTCTATGTCTTCAGATTCATATCTTCTCAGAAGCTCTACTACATAAAGTCTATCCTCTCAAGTACTACCATCCATTGCATTAAGACTGAAGCAAATACCGACGCTCCTTGCATAGATGGCTTCCTACACTGCTTAAAGATTTCGAGTCTGTACAAGGTCTAGGTATATCTGTAAACACTTAAGGTTGGATGACAAACTAAAAGCGTAAGTCAAAAAACAATATCTTACAGAGCAGCATATCGATGGCATGCTCCGGCATACCAGCGGTATACCATTTTTATCGTCCATAAACTTTCTGTAAAAAATTGTCGGCATACCGACGGTATGCTCTGGCATACCGGCGGTATACCGTTTTGTGGACCACAAAACGTTATGTGACAAAACTTCGGCATACCGACGGTATGCTCCGACATACCGACGGTATACCATTTTGTTTGCCTAAAAATGTTCTGTGATAAAACGTCGGTATACCGACGGTATGCCGCGGCATACCGACGGTATACCAGGTTACAAATATTTGATTTTTGAATTGCTTTGACTAGTATTAATGGCAACATTAAATACTCCCAACAGATATTAATATGACCGTTACTGGGTGACCGGTATACCGACGGTATGCCGGTACATACCGACGGTATGCCGGTCAGGCTGTATCCAGGAGCATTAAATGCCATCTACTCTTGGTTTCTCTATAGATGAAAGCCTTCTCTCTCATAAAGCTTTCACCAACTCTTGCCATAAATTTTTCAAACAACCAAGAGCTCCACCATTAATACTCTACCAAGCTTTTAATTGTCATCCTCTCCCAAGGTGCTAGAGTATTTAAGAGTTGTAATTTTCGATCTTCACGTGTTAGAAGATCAACAAGTTCTTTTTTATTTGTTTGAAGTTGGCGAGCCTTCGTAAGAAAACTCGTGTGTTGAAGTTGGCAAGTCTTCGGATCCAAACACGTGTTTAAGTTGGCGAGTTCTTCGGATCCAAACTCGTGTGTACTATTTGATTAAATAGTGAATTTAAGCCGGAGAGAGTTCCGGGACTGGATTGCCTCAAGCGAGGATAGCAGGATACATCTTGTGTTTGATCTTCTTACTCTTTCCTTTTATTTGTCATATATTGCTTCTTGTGCTCTAGTTATTTTTTATTTCCCTATTCACCCCACCTCTAGGGTTGTATACATCCTTCTTTTTCACAAGAAGCATCGGAGCTCCCCAAGGCGATCTACTAGCACGAATGAATCCATTGGTTCTAAGTTCTTCAATCATCTTGTACAATATCTCTAACTCTGACGGTGCCATCCTGTAGACCCTCTCTGACATTGGGACTGATCCGGGAATTAAGTCGATGGTGAACTCGATCTCTCGCTCTAGCGGCATCCCTAGAAGCTCATCTGGGAAAACATCTGGAAACTCTTCAACTATTCGGGGAAACTGTACTGCCGCTACTGCCATCCGCAATACTGGAGGAGAAGGTTCAACTTTGCCTCAAGAAAAGGAAAACTCTGGCTCGCCTGGGATGCTAAAAACAACCCTACCAATATGGCAGCCTATCCTAGCATACTGGTCCCTCAACCAATCCATTCCTAAGACCACATCATAATCGGCAATTGGGAACTCTATCAATCTAGCAGGGAACTCTCTACCGCTAACTACGATCTGACACGAGAAAAATACCTTATCTACTCCCATAAGTCCGTTACCAGTAAGTATATTAAACCTTACTGATAATGACTCGGGCTCCAGTCCTATCCGTGTTATGAATCGTGCAGACATAAATGAATACGATGCACCAGAGTCAAATAATACTGAAGCTGGAAAGGTGTTGACGAGAATAGTACCGGCCACTGCCTCACCTGGTGTTATTCCTTCTTCTCCCATGGTCAAGGCCAGCACTTGACCATGCCCTCTGGGTGCGGGTCCCCTCTGTTGAAAACTCCTCTGTCTGCTCTGGATCAGGGCTTGGTCTTGGGCATATTGCTGCAGTCTTTGCTGCTGGAATGCCTGGGCCCGCGTCGGCAATGGCTTCGGAAACGGGTATTGCTGCTGCTGGACTGGTGCTGGTCCTCTAACTGAAGTACTAGAGAAAGCTGATGAATAAAAAACTCCCCCTGTTCGGGCAGTTCCCAACCCTGTGGTCCGGGACACCACAAACCAAGCACAAACCTTGTGCTCTACGACACTCTGATACCACATGCCCCGGCTTCCCGCAGTGTGAACATCCCTCTGTGGAAGACTGCTTCTACTTCTGCCGCTGAGGGTGCGTCGGGGTTGAATGTTGAACCGACGTCACTGAGGCCACCCGTCTCGGAGCTCCAATGGTCAAAGACCTGGCTGCCGGAGCTGGTGCTGAAGACTGATTCATCTGGCCGTGAGATCGCTTTCCACCTCCGGTCCTATCCACGATCCTCTGGGAGGTATACTCATGCCTCCTAGCTGCTCTCAATATCGCATCAAAAGTTTGACGCTCAAACTGCTCCACGGCTAATAAAATCTCCAGGTGAAGTCCCTGCTGGAACCGCTGGGCTCTGTCGAACTCGATCGCTACCAAGGTGGGAACAAACCGACTGAGTCTCAAAAATTCGGCTGTATATCTGTCGACCGTCCTGCCCATCTTCTTCAGATTGGTGAACCTCGTATGTAGGTCGTACCAAGCAACAACATCGAAATACTTGGTCTGGAATCTCTTTCTGAATACTGCCCAAGCAATAGATACCAGTAATCTAATGGCCTGCGACGCCCACCGGCTGCGGGCAAGATCTAATAACTATAGGCGCACCACGACCACCTTCTCGTTCTCTAGGGTCCTGGCTGCTTCTAGAATCACCTCTGTGTCCTGAAACCAAGCATCCACAGCGATAGCATCTTCGCTGCCATCAAAGAATAGAGGGTTCAGGCGCTTGAAACTGTTCGCTGCACTGTTACCCTGATAACCTCCTCTGGTCAGAGCATCTGCCACCGCCTGGTGCAAGGCATCTTCTCGCCGATCTTGGGAAGCTAATAATGACCTGATGAGACCCACCAAAGTGCCATTATCAGGCTCTAAAGGCTGAACTGGCTGGACTGGTGGCTCTCCTCCAGTAGGCATGACTCTGAAGGTTACTCCTGAATGCTGGGCCTGATCTCTGGGTTGCTGCTGGTCCACGGGAGGTGCTCCGCCTTGCTGATCGGTAGGACCAGAGACAATACCGCTGAAGAAGATGACATAGGGAACAATAAGGAAGGACCAGGACAGATCAACGATACAAGCATGTGATCAGATCAAGATTTTCAAGTATTTAGAAGATACAAGTAGAGATCAAGGGCGAGTACTGATTGACACATCTATTTGGTAAATCCTCACATATCTTGATTTACAAGACCTGTATGGGCTGCCACTTAAACCATGTAACGCCCCAGAACCATAATACTGGAGAGCGGGGGCGTACATAGCCAGCTACGTATATTGAAGTGCAACCCACCTTGCTATACGGTCACGGCTGTCTAGATACATGAGGGTTTAACTACAAGCCATCAGTCTCCTATGGTCAAAAAGAAGCCTATTGTCTCAATCTCAAGGAAGTAATAACAGTTACAAGATATCATAGCACCAAATATACAATAGTAAGGCATTCCATACATTACATATTCGGATGATCGTGAAGCTAGTCGTACAAAATGTCAAGCCTAGCAAGAGTTTCAGTCATACATGATCAACCCTAGGATTTGTCAATCATGTTACAGCCCGTAGACAGATAGTAAATAAAGGTACAATACGAGCTAACACGTGCTCGTTGGCTAAACGCCTCAAAAGAATAATTTTATAATAAAGTGGAAGAACAAAAAGAAACCCACTCGTTGCCAAGGTTACACCAGGGGGTCACCATCTGGCTGGGCGACAGGTAGATCCTCTGGAGCTGCTCCGATATCTTGCCACACAAAACTAGCTGGGTCAAACTCCAGAAAGAGCAAGTGCCACAAAGGAGGCTTCACTTAGGAACTAAAACCAACATATCACGATAGAATATTAAAGATGATTATAAAGATAGTGGTAATAATAAAGATAACAACAGTAAATTGAGTACGATGAAACCATTCAAGTAGCCAGGTCACAACCCTTAAACCAAACAAGGACCGGGGTTGTAACCCTTCACCTGAATAGAAACCTGTCTCAACTATTTGTGACAGGAACATAGGTGGAAATAAGTCAATAAACGAAGAGAGGACACAGAACTGCTCAGGGGGCCAGGTTACAACCCTTAAACCAAATAAGGACCGGGATTGTAACCCTTCGCCTGAACAGAAACCAAATAAGGACCGGGATTGTAACCCTTCGCCTGATTATAAATAATCATGCTATTGAAGTAAGGTAAAACATGACGAGCATGACAGGGGGTACAACAAGACAATAAATAAAGAGAGGACATAGAACTGCTCTGGGAGCCAGGTTACAACTCTTAAACCAAACAAGGACCGGGGATGTAACCCTTCGCCTGAACAGAACTGGACCCCTGATCGTTATTGTTAAGGCCAGTATAATTAATTATGTCCTGTCACAATCTTGCACCGGATCGAGACGAAGCTGGGCTAGACTCCATTCAATCAATCATGGCCAAGCAAAGAGTACAGCTTAATACTTTAACTAACTAGGGTTATCATAGACCTAGTTACTAGCAAGATGCAATGAGATTATCCCAACAGCCACAAGCCCTGCAGACCATCCAGGTTATCCAGGTCGAATGTTGGTTTATGAAGGATGCAACACGTGACCGTGTGCTGAAAATGTGCCCTATTCGTCGGTAGGCTACAAGTCCACTTAGTGCGCCCAGATAACGGGATTGCATGTAGCTCGGAAAATCTCTCCATAACTACTGGATTATTCTAGTTTATTAGCCTTAGTCAATTGCAGTAGGTATCCCTGACCGTGGTACTCAGGGATCCGTATCCTAGACATGATTCAAGACAATACCGGTTTATTTGCACAAACATAATCACCCACGGTGTCTAGGTCATTCATACTTGTCATGTCGGGCTAGCTGTCGTAACAGCATATCATGATATATCATGTCATGTCTACTCGTCAAAAGTGTGCCATAGCGGGCCACTATCATTTCATGTCATTTGTCAAAAGTGTACCACAACGGATCACCAGCAGTGTCAGAAAACATATTTAAAATTAACAAGGTGCCAAAATATATGTAGCACTAAATAATCAAAAGAGGGTACAGGAAACAGGGGGAGCCATACGGCACAGGGGGCAGGGCGCATGCGGCTGAGAGCCATGCGACTGGAAATCAAGAGAAGTTCATGCGGCCACGGAAATTTATGCGGCCACGAAAATTCATGCGGCCACGGAAGTTCATGCGGCCACGGAAGTTCATGCGGCTGAGGAAGTTCATGCTGCCACGGAAGTTCATGCGGCTGCGGAAGTTCATGCGGCCGCGGAAGTTCATGCGACCACGGAAGTTCATGCGGATACGGAAGTTCATGCGGCCACGGAAGTTCATACGGCCACAGAAGTTAATGCGGCCACAAAAATTTATGCGGTCACGGATGTTCATGCGACTGCGGAAGTTCATGCGGCTGCAGGAGTTCATGCGGCTACGGAAGTTCATGCGGCTGCAGGAGTTCATGCGGGTACGGAAGTTCATGCAGCCACGGAAGTTCATGCGGCTACGGAAGTTCATGCGACCACGGAAGTTCATGCGGCCACGAAAATTCATGCGGCCACGGAAGTTCATGCGGCTCGGAAGTTCATGCGGCTGCGGGAGTTCATGCGGCTACGGAAGTTCATGCGGCTGCGGGAGTTCATGCGGCTACGAAAGTTCATGCGGTCGGCCACGAAAGTTCATGCAGCCACGGAAGTTCATACGGCTGCGGGAGTTCATGCGGCTGGGAACTGTTCTTCTTCTCTATTATTTCGAGAAGAAGAACCGTGCAAGCCATGGCTTCCAAGCTTCATAAAACCTACTTCCAGAGTCTAAATTCGAACTTCCATAGGTCAAAATGGGGCAGAATGAAATTTTCTACAATATGGAACCATCAGAACTTGATAATAACAAGATTAAATAGATCAAAACCCAAAAAATTCGAAAATAAAATAAACTTAGATCTACAAGCAATGAGCCATGAAATGAAAAATGCTAAGTACTAAAGTGGGTTAGAAACACATGAGGAAGAAAATAGAACGATAAAAGTGGAATTCCTCCATAAAGCAAGATGCACTTGCCTAGACATTCCTGGTAGGTGGAGAGTAACGGTGGGAAGAAGAAGAGTAATGAAGAGAGAGAAAGAGTCGGGCTAATAAATGTGAATGGGGGTGGTAGGTAAGGGTTCTCCCCTTGGTTCATGATGAACCAATAAGCAACCCAAGCCGAACCAAGCCAACCCAAACAAGCCGAACCAAGCCAGGAGACATGCAATTACAAGTTCAAATACGTACACGTATACCAAGACACGTAATATGAACCACAGACATTATATTGTCGCTGGTAACCTTTATGTAGTTAGGCTACATGCTAACGTTATCTACTTGCTGGTCTAGTACTGAATGCATAATAAGCACTTAGCACAATTATATTTTTTTAATGGCTAGCAAGTGTCTTATGTAGGGACACAAAATTATGACTCTTAAATACATTATTAGATAGATATCATATATTGATACTATGTTTCATAACATAGACAATTTTTTTGCTTGAGAAAGGAAGAATGAATGGTAATTGATAAGTTGAACCAGTTACGCTGTTGCGTGACACAATTATATATTGACACAAATATGCATGATATGTAATTGATCCTAAGACAATATTAGAAAGACTATAAAGATTGCATGTGCTCACTAAATCAATTATATATTAAAAAATATAAGTATATATAGATTAGGGTATGAAGGGCACTCAAAAAAACGGCAACAAGTGTCAACGGAGAATGGAAGAAGAGCGTGAGCTTAGATAGGGTTAGCAAAAATATTAGTATATATAAATAGATGGTAGTTTGGTAAGTTATTGTATCTAAATCGGTTTTCGGTTCGGCTACTCGGATCAAGAACCTAAAATTGAACCGATATTTCAAAATTTTAAATGTCCGAACCGAAAAACGAAACCTATAACGAAAAAAGCGAACCGATTGTCATATTTCGGTTCGATTCAGTTTTCGGTTTCACACCGCTATATGCTCACCGGTAGGGATAAGGATTATGTATTTATCCTTGCACCCTTCAAAACTTTCTTTGTCCTATTGAGCCTATTGGGCTTAGGCTTATGCTTGGGCTTGGGCTTGGGCTTGGGCTTGGGCTTGATTGCCCACAATTTGGAGCTTTTGATATTATTCCATGGAAGGCTCGTGTGAAAAACAAATAAATAGTATATTTAAGAATTTTTATGAAGAAAAAGATCCTAAGAGATTTTCATAATTCGAGAATGACACGTAAAGGAGAGTGAGAATCAATCACTACGCAATTACTCAGCAGTCACTTGGATTCTTCCCTGGAAACAATGGGGCGCGCGCGGACCGGAGAGGAGCGGTGGAACATGGACGGCATTGTGCATTTGTTTATTCCACAATTAATGGCATGGATGTACTATCTGGACTGCTGCCGATATCCTGGACTCTCACCTTTCTCCCTTTCACACAAAGTAGTCTTTGTGCACCTTTTCTTTGACTAATCCTCCACTTTTCAACTTTCTTTTCAATCAAAAGTCTCCCTTCCCTCTCACTCACTTCAATTTCACATCTAGACGTGCAGGACTTCTGTGCACACTCACAGTAGTTCTTAATATTCCGACAATATAAATTATATCAATCACACACTCTTTTATATTAGTACACCCTGGCAAAAGTTGAAAAATAAAAATAAAGCGACTACTTAAATATGCATCAAGTATTCTGAATTATGCATTGTTTGCGGGTAAAGTGCATTTAAACCCTCCTTAGATTTGCCTCGTTCGTAAAATAAGACCTTTTAGAAAACTTAAAGCAGTTTGCACCTCCCGCAAATCCTGTTTTGTGCAGAATACCCCTTTCCGTCAAATTGACGTTAGAACAGCCGTTAGAGGCCATTTTTTGGATTAAAAAAAAAAGTGGACTTCCCAAAATACCCCTAATGCTTACATTTGGCTGTTGGCTCTCTTTCATTCTCTATGTATAAGACAATGTTTGTTTGAAACATAAAACCTAAACTTTATATTTTCTATTTTTTGACCGGTTGGTTGGAAGGAAAAATAATATATTTTTTTATATTTTTTTTTTATTTATTTGCTCTCATTTAATATATTGAAACTTTTTCTTACCTACAGATCTCAAATCCAACTGCAAATTTTTTTATATTTTTTTTTTTTTTTTACTTATTTGCTCTCATTTAATGTTTGAAGCTTTTTTTACTTATTCCTTTTTTTCAAGACGTCCAAATAGAAATTATGGAAGCCTATTCGTAGATAATTGACAAAGGCGGTGGCAGCCACTGAACCCGGACCATGCTTCGACATACATGTTTTACAATTTATTTTTGATTTTTGACACGTTTAGTAATATTTAAGTTATTTGTTTAAGTAATACATGTGATGAAAATAAATTTGTACCAAGATTTACAATTTCAGTTAGAATTAATAAATAAATAATTACGATAATAGTCATGACTAATAAATAATTACGATACAAGTTCAGGACTAATCGGACATTTGTTAAAAGATTTTTTTTTCAGAAAAAATTTAAGATGAAAACCTACTATTTAGATTATAAACATTTATTTTCGAAAATGACGTCAAGCATGAGAATTGATTTTGTTTAATAATCTTTTTAATATTTTGTTTTTTGTTTCCATTTTTTTATTTCTTATTTCATATTTTTTTTCATCTTTTTAATAATCTTTTCTAGAATTAATAAATAAATAATTACGATAATAGTCATGACTAATAAATAATTACGATACAAGTTCAGGACTAACCGGACATTTGTTAAAATATTTTTTTTTCCAGAAAAAGTTTAAGATGAAAACCTACTATTTAGATTATAAACATTTATTTTCGAAAATGACTTCAAGCATGAGAATTGATTTTTGTTTAATAATCTTTTTAATATTTTGTTTTTTGTTTCCATTTTTTAGTTCTTATTTCATTTTTTTTTCATCTTTTTAATAATCTTTTCTAGTTTTTTAAGAGTGACTTTTATTTTCAAATTTGTATAGTTTTTGTTTTGTCTTCTTTCATTGTTTAAGATTTATCCTCATTTTTTGGTTTTTTGGAATATTTTGTCTATTTTTATTTTTTTCCATATTTTAATAGTATTTTTTGTTTTTTATTTGGTTTTTTTTTCCAGTTTTTCATCATTTCTATTTTTAAGAATTGATTTTTTTTGTATTTATCAGTTTTATTTTTCCCAAAAATATTTATATATTTGTTAAATAAAAAATAATTTATGACAAAATAATTTTAAATATATTTATCCATTTTTTTGACGAAACTAACCGTTTTTAACAAGTTAATACTAATTAAAATAATTTTAATAAATAATTTTACTAGCAAAGACCATTTTTCCTTTGTTAATATTTATCTACTTTTTAACAAGTATTTTCCGTAACCGTTTTTAACAAAATAATTTTAGAACTAACCGTTTTTAACAAGTTAATATTAGATAGCCCAGGGGTAAAATGGTCAAAACAACTCCATTTTAACACCCGTAAACAGAAAAGTTAGCGGAGGGGTGATTTGAGCATTTTCGTATCTAGTTGGATTTTTCGGATCAGCGAGTCTTTATTTGCATTTTCGTGCATCTAAGAAAGGTTTAAATGCACTTTACCCCATTGATGCATATACACTAATATGTACTATTCTAATAGGCATTTAAATATACTAAATTTTATTTTTTCTATTTTTTTAAAAATAATTTATAGTTGTAGGGAATGATAAATGTCAAAAACATGTTTATCATTATATACAAATTTCAATTTCATATTTTTTTCTCTTCAATTTCCAACTATAATATAATTTCGTAACCTGCAAGGGTCAACCCATCAGCCCGTTCGCGATCGATACATGCGAGAGAGGCTAGTTGCACGAAATGGGAGAGGGATGGGGGGTGTGAGGCCATAGTTAGGGTTTGAGTTTAATTAGTTAGGGTTAGGATTTAACATGTGTAGTAGTAATAAGCTATACCACACTCATGCAAAGTTTACAAATAGACAATTATAAAATTATCCAACAAAATTATCACGATAGAATAAATATATAACCATCAATTTAATTCGTTATAATTTTAAAGTTTTGATATAGGAGTAAAGAATTTAACATGGTAACAGAACAATCCAGATCTCTAATGCAGATTAAAAAGATATTATTGTGTGAATCCAGCTCTCTATCCAAATAAACTTTTGACCTGCAAAGACATGTTGGAATAAATATATCACTCTCACCTTTTACATAACTCTAAAGTTTTGGTATAATGGTATGAATTGATGTTAACCCTCTGAAATTTGCAATAAATAATACAAAAAAATTGTTCATATGACAATAATTTTAAAGAAATACGCTAGAATGGAAAAAAATTTTAAGTCGAGATATATCCGCTAGACGGATTGGCATAATCCGTACATGCACAGATTTCGCAAGTCAACCTAGCGGAAATCATGCAGTTGGAGATTGAGGTTTTTGGTTGGTTGGTTTGGGATTTATTTGGTTTTATTTATTTTGTGTTTGATTTGATTTTATATAGGATTAAATTTAGATTAAGTTAGGATGCATTTTAGTTTGAAAGATTTAGATTTTCTCACGAATTTTCTTCTATTCGAATATCTGGATTAATAGAGGAATTGACTCGAATTTATTGCATTTGGAGGAGATGGCACTAGCATGGGCTACTATTCACTCAATTATTTTTTTATTCTTTCCAATTCATTTTATTTGTTAATTATTTTCCTTTATTTATCCATGGTATTTTCTTTTAAATATGTTTATTTCTATAAGACTTGTATTAATATTATTCTAACTTAATTTCTATTTACTTGTTTATTACACATTGTGTGTGTGTGTGTGTGTGTGTGTGTGTGTGTGTGTGTTGTGTATATATATATTATAATATATAATATAA
>JANAVB010027139.1:0-22106 GCA_029216955.1 Iris pallida
CCTCCTCGCCGGCGAGTGCACCCTCCCCCCCACCCCCCCCCCCCCCCCCCCCCCCGCTTCCTTGCCGGCGAGCGCCCCCGACCCCCCTCCTCCTCGCTGGAGAGCGCACCCCCTGCTCTCCTCGCCGGGGAGCGTCCTCCCCCGACCACCCCGCCCGACCCCCCACCCCCCCTCCTCCCTCGCCGGCCCCAACCACCCCCCTCCCCCCTCGCCGGCGAGCGCACCCCCTCCTCCTCCTCACCGGCGCGAGCGCACCCCCCTCCTCCTCCTCGCCGGGTAAACGTAGCCCAAACAGCCGAGGAAGGAGGGAGGAGGGGTAAAATCGTTATTGGAGACAAAATGAGCATATTTCATATTTTTAGGAATTTTAGGAGCATAGAGTTTTTTAGTGTAAAAGCGAAAATTTAACGAGGTTTTTTGCACTTTACCCATATATGTATTTCCATTTAGCAGTATATGTGCTATACTTTCACATTAGTTTATGTCAAGATCTTGCTTGGTGGCTTGAATAAAGGTGCCTAACTTATATTATATTTTCATCAATAAAAGCAAGCATGCAGCCAGCAGTCAGGACATTCATGAGTTGGTTCCTGCAAGCCAGGCTTTCTATATAGGAGTTGGGAAATAATATTATTAAAACTACAAATAACTAGAAGACTTCAGCTTTTTGACTATATATAATTTAGAGATTTAATGATTCATAACAACATGAAGATTCCCATGTTAATAAAAAAAATAATTCATCATCTCATCTGCAATATTCTTTTGCATATTCAAGATAGAAACTGCATAGAGATCCCTATTTGGAAACCAAAGTTGGATATAAGAATATATTGTGTTCAAATTGCTACAAGATGTTGCATATATAGTATTTGAATTTGTAAAACTAGCATCTCATGGAATTCATAATCCAAATAACAGTTCGAGACTAGAACAAGATTGCTAAATGTGAATAGTAATTCATATTCTGAAATGCAGATCTTGGAATACATGGTGAGGTCAGTGTTTTTAAAAATCCAAACTCAGCCGGTTGAACTGGTCAACCCTGTTAACCACCAACTTTTTCGGATTAGGCTAATACCGACCTAGCGCTGCTTGTTTTTTAAAAAAAATCGGTGTAAACTCGGTCAACCCGACCGGTCATAGGGGTAAGCATTATTCGGTTTTGGACCGAATATCGAACCGAACAGAATAAGGGATTCAGTTCGGTTTAAAAAATTCGGTTCAGTTTCGGTTTTAAAAATATTGAATTTATTATTCGGATTCGGTTTTGGTCCAAAACCGAAAATGGAATAATTTTTTTTTTTAGTTTATATATATATATATATATATATATATATATATATATATATATATATATATATATATATATATAAACAAAAAAGCACAAATAAACCGAAAAATCCAATAAATCGAATGAACCGAAAGCCGGAATAATTTAATTCGGTTCGGTTTGATTCAGTTATGGGCCATTTCGGTTCGGTTTCTGTTTTTCTTATTTAAATTCGATTTTTGGTTATTCGATTCAGTTTGAATCGAATTAACCGAATGCTCACCCCTAACCGGTCACACCACCGAACCGTGTGACCCAGTTAGATTTTGAAATGATTTGATCCTGAATTTGGACTTTTGTTTTGGACTTTATATATAAAAAATGTTAATATGTTTGCTTATTGACCAATTCTACTATGGTAAACATAAACTTCTAAAT
This sequence comes from Iris pallida, assembly GCA_029216955.1. NCBI lineage: Eukaryota > Viridiplantae > Streptophyta > Magnoliopsida > Asparagales > Iridaceae > Iris > Iris pallida. Next base: position 1,712 of record JANAVB010027139.1, read on the forward strand.
AATATATATATATATATATATATACATATATATATATATATATATATATATATATATATATTTGTGTTATGTAATATATTCAATGTAAGATTGTAAGGCTATATAAGAATTAACACATATAGGGTGTGTTGGTAGGAGGGAAAAGTGGAAGGAAGGAAAATAGAGGAGGGAAAAGTGGAGGGAAAGACTCATTTTCTCTTGTTTGGTATAGAAGAAAAATAGGAAGGAGGAAAAAGTGGAGGGATTACTTTTCCTTCATAACCTAAGAAATCCAATCCCCCCCAAAAGTAAAGTTGATGCTTGTAAAATTAACAATTATACCCACATATGAATGTATTATTTAAAAATTATTCATGAAGTCAAATGGTAAATAAATAATATTAATTGAGGATAGAATTGGTAAACCCTATATTTTTTTACTTTCTTTTCTTCCATTTTTTCTTCCATAACAAACAAAGGAAAATGCATCCCTTATCTTTTCCATCCTTGCTACCAAACACAAAGGAAGGAAATGAGTTTTCCCTTCTGTAAGGAAGGAAAATAAATCATACTCTTTTTTCTTCCTTCCACTTTTCCACCCTTCCTACCAAACATAGCCATAAGAATTAACACACTGATTGGATCAATTTGACCCAATATCCTGTGTTCTGGCCGGGTCGATCTCGGGTTGGATTTTTAAAATATTGGTTATTACCAACCCTAAACTTTAGATAAAGCAACATAACATTAGTTAATAATTATCAATAAAAAAAACTTTATACATGCTTAGTGGGCATGAGTCAACACCTAGCATACGAGGGAAGTTGGAGAAACGAATTCTATAAAAAAAAAAAACTTTATACTTGCTTACTGGGCATGAGTCAGCAAAATATAATTTATCGTTCTCATATAACATGAAGTGTACAGCATGTCACGGACTTAGTATTTTTGCTAGCACTTTGTCCCGTGCGGCGCACTGTCTTTCTCCTCAAAGACTCGTGCAAGCCTTCCCAACCGCTCCTTAGCTAGATCGCTAAGAAAATTAGAGTAGTGGAGCAAAGATGGACTCGTAAGGTTCTCTTTATTGACTTGGAGAATGCTTACAATTTTTAGGTGGTGAGAAACAAATGAGAGCCTCCCCCTTTTATAAGTGCTCATAGAGCAATACAAGAAAAGTCCTGGAAGGAATATTCCAAGGATTATTACATTCTACCATAACTGGAATGGCATATTCCAGGTTTATTCCCTATCAACATAAAAGAAAACTTCAAGGGTCTTCCAGAAGCTTCTTGGGCCTCCTAGAACGATCTCCTTCCGGAGAGATCCACAATCTTCTAGAGCCTTCCGCCATCTTCTAGAATGTTCTGGAAGCTTCCCGTATAACCTTGGTCCGCGAAAAGGTTTATGCAACTGGGCCTCGGGCGGGGTACAACATTTGGGATGTTATATTCTCCCCCACCTAAGGCGTTGACGCCATCGTCAACCATGCTCGCTGAGAAACGCCTGGATCTCGGCTTCGAACTGATGCAGCGTATCAGCATGTTTCCATCTAGACTCGCCGTAAGGCAAGCCTTTCCACTGGATGAGGTACTCCACATACGGGGACACGCCTCGTCGCCGAATGGTCCTCCTGTCCAGCACGGCTTCCACCTCCTTGTCGAAGGAAGTCGTCATGATCGCCGTCGGTCGCTTCGGAACTCCTCGTTGGGGATCCTCCAAGTCTGCATGGTACGGCTTCAAGCAACTTGCATGGAAGACTGGATGAATCTTCAGCTTGGCAGGGAGTTCAAGCTTGTAGGCCACCTTGCCTACTTTTTTGAGCACGGGGAAGGGGCCTTCATACTTCCGGATTAGTCCTTTGTGCACCTTGAGGAACACCTTGAACTGTTGTGGTTGCAGCTTCACCAGCACCATGTCCCCCTCCTTGTACTCAACCGGCCTTCGCTTCGCGTCGGCCCACTTCTTCATCTTCCTCGCAGCCTTCTCCAGAAATGCCTTGGCAATGTCCGCCTTTGCCTTGAAATCTGAAGTGAACTGGTTGGCCGCGGGACTTCTACTCGAGGACCCCGCACTCAGCGTGTGCGGGGCAAGCGGTTGGCGACCCATCACCAACTCGAATGGACTATTGTGCGACGACTCGCTCCGTTGAAGATTGTAGCAGAACTGAGCGACGTCGAGGTGATGCACCCAATCCCTCTGGTTGGCACTCATAAAGTGCCGCAAGTACTCCTCGAGTAGCGAGTTGACCCGCTCGGTCTGCCCGTCCGTCTGCGGGTGGAAGCTGGTCAAGAAGTGTAAGTCCGTCCCGAGGATTTTGAACACTTCCGTCCAAAATTTCCTCGTGAAGCGGGGGTCTCGGTCGCTGACAATGTTGACCGGGATGCCCCAGAACTTCACCACGTGGCTGATGAACAGTCGCGCGGCCTCCTCTACTGTGCAGTCCGTCGAAGCAGCAATGAAAGTCGCGTACTTTGAGAACCGGTCCACCACCACGAGAATGGACCCAAGCGTCCCCACTTTCGGCAGGGCGGAGATGAAGTCCATCGAAATGCTCTCCCACGGCCGACTCGGCACGGAAAGAGGCTCCAGTAGGCCCCCGGGCTTCTGATGATCCACCTTGTCCTGTTGGCACACAAGACAAGTGCGAACATAGTCCTCCACATCTTCGCGCATGCGAGGCCAGTAGTATGCGGCCTCCAGTAGCGCCAAGGTTCGCTTCTGTCCCGGGTGTCCAGCCCACTTTGTGTTATGACACTCCTTGAGCAGCTGTCTCCGCAAGCCACTCTACCTAGGCACGACCCCCCTGTCGCCCTTGGTGTAGAGAAGTCCGTCTTTCAGCCAGAACCTTCTCGTCTTGCCCTCCTTGGCAAGCTTCACTATGGCCAGTGTTAGTGGGTCCTCCATGATTCCCACTCGAACACGGTCCAAAATGTCCCCCTTGAGCAAGCACACAGATGCGAGCTCGGCCTTCCTGCTAAGCGCATCGGCCACCTGATTTTCTTTGCCGGGTTTGTACTGCAGCACCATGTCGAACTCGGCTAGAAAATCTTGCCATCTTGCCTGCTTCGGAGATAGCTTCTTTTGGGACTGGAAGTAGCTCGTGGAAACATTGTCCGTCATGACCACGAACTTGGTGCCGAGGAGGTAGTGCCGCCATGTCCTCAAGCTATGCACGACCGCGGTCATCTCCTTCTCCTGCACCGTATATAGCGCCGCTCAGTGTCATTCAGCTTGCGGCTCTCGAACGCGATGGGGTGTCCATCCTGCACCAACACCCCACCGATGGCGAAGTCGGATGCGTCCGTGTGCACTTCGAACGTCTTGGAGTAGTCCGGGTAGAGACAAGACCGGCTCTTCCGTCACATCCCGCTTCAGTGCCTCGAATGCCTCCTCGCATCGGGGCGTCCAGCTCTACGCCCGATCCTTCTGCAGCAGATCGGTCAGAGGTGCTGCGATGGCGGAATATCCTCGGATGAACTGCCGATAGTAGTTCGCCAAGCCAAGGAACGATCATAGCTCCGCCGGCTTGGTGGGAGCCTCCCACTCCCGTATGGACTGGACCTTTGCACCGTCCATCCATATCTTGCCACGCCCGATCCAGTGCCCCAAGAACGACACCTCTTCTTGTACGAATGAGCACTTCTTCCGCTTGACGAAGAGTTCGTTCTCCCTTAGCACCTGGAAGACAGTCTTTCAAATGCTCGATGTGCTCCTCCATCGTGTTTGAGTACACGACGATGTCGTCGAGGGTAGACCACGACGAACCGATCCAGGTAGGTGGATGAAGAGCTTGTTCATCAAAGTACAAAAGTCGCAGGAGCATTTGTTAGACCAAAAGGCATAACCATAAACTCATATGTGCCATACCTCGTCACGCATGCCATCTTAGCCTCGTCGCCTTCCGCAATCCGAACTTGATAATATCCCGAGCGCAGATCAAGTTTGGAGAAGTATCTCGCGCCTCCCAATTGGTCGAACAAGTCCGCCACCAACGGATGGGATATTTGTTCTTGACGGTTACCTTGTTTAGTGCACGATAGTCGATGCACAAACGAAGACTTCCGTAGTTCTTCTTCTGGAACAGCACCGGTACACCATACGGGGCCTTTGACGGTCTGATGAATCCCGCGTCCAGCAGCTCCTTAAGTTGCTTCTTCAACTCGTCCAGCTCGGGCGGGGCCATGCGATATGGAGCCAGGCGGGCGGCTTCGTGCCCGGCTCCAACTCGATGGCATGGTCTACCTCCCTCCGTGGAGGTAGCCTCTTTGGCAACTCCTTTGGCATGACGTCCCCGAACTCCACAAGGACGTCATCGATCTCAGGCGGAAGATCCCCCTGCACGGGCGCCTTCTCCGTCTTGAGCACAACAAGGTAAGTCATCTCTCCGTGTCGTATCCCCTTCTTGAGTTGTAATACGGAGAGAGCCTTCCCTTTCACAAGCTCGCCTCGTGCAGTTGTCACCATGCACGGAGAGCTCTCCTCCATGATCCCGACGACTCCCCGGTGCGGCATTGGGACCGCCTTTACCGAAGTGAGGAAGTCCATCCCAAGGATCATGTCGAAGTCGTCCAGTGGTGCTGCCGTGAGACTGGTGACACCCGTCCAGTCTCCCACTTGGATCTTTACCCCTTTGGCCACCCCCTGCACGGGGCGCGCCTCAGAGTTGACTGCCTTTATCGTGCTTGAGTCTTTTTCTAGCGCCAAACCCAAGCGTCGGACCTCCGCGTCCGAGATAAAGTTGTGGGTAGCCCCCGTGTCGACCATCGCCCTGGTGTTGTGGCCGTTGATCTTCACGTCCATGTATACAGCTCTCGATTCGGGGTCTTGGACACTACCGCCTTGCTCTTCAAAGCATTCAACAGGCGTAGGGCACCCATGTGAGCCCCCTTCTTAGGCTCCATGTCCTCGGCCTCCTCGCCTTGGACCGCGTTCACCCTCTTGCCCTTGTTCGGACAGTCTCGTGCGAGGTGATTTCTACCGACACATAGCACTCGATCTTTCGCTCTGTCGAAGGCTTTGCTTGCGGCTTGTCCTTCGGCGGCGGGCCTCCTTTCTGTTGTTCTTCTTCGCTCCTCCACCATTGAACTTGGTGGTGGTCTTTTCCTTGGGCTTTGGGGCATCGCTCCGTCGATACTCCATCAGCTTCTCGCTGCCGCAACAGCCGTGTTCAGATCTGACACATCTTGCCTCTGCAATTCTTGTGCCGCCCATGGTTGTAGACCCTCTAGGAACGCGAACAGGCGATCCTCTTCGCCCATACTGGAAATGGTGAGTATCAGGCGGTGAACTCCGCCACATACTCCTTGATCGTCCCGATGTGCTTGAGTTGACGCAAACTCCGTCTTGCGACATACTCCACGTTCTTCGGGTAGAATTGAGACTTGATATCCTTCTTGAGATCCTCCCAAGTCTCGATCTTGCAGAGTCCCTTTTCTATATCAATGCACCTGCGTCGCCACTACAGCGTAGCATCATCAGAAAAATATAGGGACGCTGTGTTTACCTTGTTGGTCTTATCCTCGATGCGGACCACCTTCAGGTAACGCTCGACGTTCCAGATGAAGTTATCCACCTCCTTCGCGTCCCGTACGCCAGTAAAGGATTTGGGTTCTGAATACTTCACCCTCTGCGTCGACTCCCTCCTCGGAGTCGGACCACCAGCAATGGCCCTCTCGAGGACCTCCGCCTTGGTTTGTAGCTCTTTGCGTAGTTCAGCAATCTCCTCCTTCGTGGCCTTTCGTTCCTCTTCGAACTCGGCCTGCATCTCGCGGAGATGCTCTCGGAACTCCGTCATAGCCGGCGACATCCGCCTCCAAACCCTGGGCGAATTCCTCGTGAGCCATTTGGTTCTGCTCCACTTGATACTCGACGCCCGTCACGCCTTTCTCCAGCATCTCAATCCGGCCAGCCAACTCGCCAAGAGCCCGTTCCACCGACGGTTCCTTGCTCTTGCCCTTCCTCGAGGTCTTCGCCTTCTCCTTAGACGAAGAGGGTTGTGCGGGTTCCTCGTTGATGATGGCTTCGTCGAAGACATGACGGCGATCGAACCTTTGCTTTGATACCACTTGTCACGGACTTAGTGTTTTTGCTAGCACTTTGTCCCGTGCGGTGCACTGTCTTTCTCCTCAAAGACTCGTACAAGCCTCCAACCCTTAGCTAGATCGCTAAGAAAATTAGAGTAGTGGAGCAAAGATGGACTCGTAAGGTTCTTTTATTGACTTGGAGAATGCTTACAATTTTTAGGTGGTGAGGAACAAATGAGAGCCTCCCCCTTTTATAAGTGCTCATAGAGCAATACAAGGAAAGTCCTGGAAGGAATATTCCAAGGATTATTTACATTCTACCATAACTGGAATGGCATATTCCAGGTTTATTCCCTAGCAACATAAAAGGAAACTTCAAGGGCCTTCCAGAAGCTTCTTGGGCCTCCTAGAACGATATTGGGCCTTTCGGAGAGATCCACAATCTTCTAGAGCCTTCGCCATCTTCTAGAATGTTCTGGAAACTTCCCGCATAACCTTGGTCCGCGAAAAGGTTATGCAACTGGGCCTCGGGCGGGGTGCAACATTTGGGACGTTACAAGCAGCTCCTAATTACAAACTTACTGTTGTAACTCATGGCTTTTCACCTTTCATCTCCTTGTAACCTACACATGACCTTTGGCCCTTCATTTCTTCATAACCCCCAACCTCTCTCCCTATATAAAGAGAGTTGGGATAGCTTGTAAGTGGCACTTGAGTGATTTATATTATACGAGTATACTTCGTCACATCCCTGGCGTGTTTGAGTTTTTGCTTACAACACGTTATCAGCACTTTGCTCGTGCAACGTCGGAGACCCGACGTACCGTTCATTTTTTTTTACCTCCTTCCACCGAACGGTATAAAAAGTAATTTTTAAACTGACATTTTCATCAAAAAAAAATTTTGGACTAATTTTTTGGAAGAATATGTTTTGTTAAAATAAGTAACTACAGTAGTATTGAAGAATATACTTTCTTTGTTACAGCAGACTATTTGATAAAAGAAAAAAAAGTGAAAAACAAAAGTTTTTTTCTTTTGTCCAATTCTACATTACTTGCTAAACTTTGCTGTTTGTCTTTACTGTTTGTAATACTAATCTTGTTTTCAAAGAAAAAAATATACACATATTTTGTCTCAAGTGGGTTTTGAACCCAGGACCTATCGACTAGAACCTTAAACTAGCCCTTTAGACCAACTTTCCCATTTTAGCTATTGTCACATTATTGCTCCTTCCTTCTTGTTGTCTCTATATATATATATATATATTTTTTTTATATATATATATATATATATATATATATATATATGCTGAAAGTGGGATTTGGAGAGCTAACATTTAAATGCTAACATTTTTTTTGGTAATGATGGATTTGGAGCGCCCCGAGCGCCTCAGTCATTTTTTTATGTTGCTCAGTGAATCATTGTAACAGATGAATAATAAAATTGTATTTTTTTTGTCGTTATTTTTTGGGCGTCGCTTCATTAGACGTCGGAAAAATAGTTGACATTTTATTGGTGCCGCTTGCTTAGGCACCAATTCTTTTGTGTGCTGTTGCTTGCTTATGTTGTACGTTTTTTTTGCGTAATTACGGAAAAAAAAACTTGAAAATTTGAAAAATGGTTTTGGCTACATAAACAAATTCTGGCACCGCCAAATTTGGGCCTTCCAAAATAACATTTTTGGCTAATTTTTTTCAAAAGCAACGCTCATTTTGAGCACGCACTAAATTGTCACCTATTTTGCACAGTTCGCAAATAGTGTGAATTTCTTGAAAAATCTTATTTATTCTTACATTTGAAATTTTTTTACGAAGTCTCTCCGAATAGGCTCACCTATTTGGGTATGATGTCAGAAAGAACTTGGGGCTTGGTTTTTAAGCGGTCCCTGGTGACCCTCCTCCCTCATTTTCCCTGGTCATATTCACGTAGAGCTACTGAAAGGGGTTGACCGAATATTATTTTTGCTCAAATTGTATTTATAATTATGCATTTTTGCAAGAAACTAATTGACCTATCTATATCGGCCCGTCGATCGATATAAGATTTTTTTAAAAAAACAAATTTTTTTATTTACGATTGTTTGTTTTGCTTATACAAACCAAATCCATATAAACCTGTCGTTTTATATGTTGACTGATCAAGATTTTTTCTCCTGTTGTAGAAAAATGTCGATCAAGATTGATTTTCCATCCTTGAAGCCTCTGGCAAGAACTACTTGGACTGGACGAAGACATCCAGAACCATCTAGATGCGCAGGCCTCTTGGACGTCATCTATAACGAGGAAGAGCGAAGTGGAAGTCACTCGCTCAATGAACGCCAAAGCGATGATTCTATTCCGCAGGCATTTATCTGACGCCATGAAGGCGGAGTTCATTGAAATCTCCTCGCCGAAGACGCTATGGGACTCTCTGAAAGAGCGCTTCGACCACCAGAAGACCATATGGCTGCCTGAAGCGCGCCATGACTGGTTGAACCTGCGCTTCCAAGACTTCAAGAGCGTAACTGATTATAACAATGAAGTCTGCAGGATTCGATCACTTCTCCAATACTGCGGTGAGATATTAACCGACAGTGATCTATTGGAGAAAACATACACCACATTTCCTTCCACTGACAACTTGCTCCAGAAGCAATACCGTCAGTCTAAGTTCACCAAGTTTCCGAGCTCATCACCAGCTTTTACTAGACGAGAAGAACAGTCTCATTTTAATGAGAAACAACAATTCTCGTCCTGCTGGAACAAAGGCAATTCCAATGCCTGATGCAAACGCTCTCCGTGGACCAAATCCACGGTGGAAACGAGACAAGGGCCAGTCGTCCCAGCCAAGGAACAGAGGCGAGTTTAAGTCTCGTCACCCAAAGCGAGGTTCTAACAAGAACCAAGGACCTTTGACTCCTAGACAGTCTCATGGTAAGAACCAACGGGCCAGTCGTCCCAAAGCGAGAGTGGAAGGCCAAGCGCCTACTCTCTGCTACAAATGGTGCTTATGGTCATATGCAACGGACTTGCAGGACAACCCCCCAAGAAGTTGATAACTATCACAAGGGGCGCCGGGCCGAAGCAAATCTGGTCAACGAGTGCGAAAATCTAAATCTTGAGACCCCCGATTTTGTAGCAGAAATGGAAGAATGAATCTCCATTTTCTCTCTATATTTGATTTAAGTCATGAAACTTTTGGTGGTTTTATTTTCTTTTTCTCGATAAATTAAAGTTCTATTTCGAGCACTTTCCTCAAACGTGTGACAAACTTTAATTTTCTTTACTTATAGGCATGGACCACGGGACAGTAGATTGTCTGGTTGATAGTGGAACGACTCACACTATCTTGAGAGATAAATCATACTTTATCTCCTATACGCCTAAAGTAACCTCAGTGACAACCATTTCGGGACCCTCAACCCTTGTTCAAGGTTTTGGCAAAGCCCGTTTTTCGTTGTCCAATGGTACTCCGTTGAAGTATCAGAGGCCTTATATTCTCCAAGGTCCAGTCGTACCTTACTGAGTTTTAAGGATATTCGAGAAAACATTTTCATGTTGAAACTGCTCGAGAACATGGCTTCGAGTATCTTTTCATTACCTCCACAGTACGGCCAAAAGCGTATCATGGAGAAGTTGAAAAGTCTTTCAAGTGGTTTGTATCTCACTACGATACAACACATCGAGAGTAATCTCATCATTCGCGAGCGCCAGTTGATGAGAGCATTTTTATGCTATGGCATGACCGGCTGGGTCATCCGGGTCAAAATACGATGCTTCGCACTATGAATGCATCGCATGGGCATCCTCTTGGAGGAAAGAATTTCGTTATAAATCGAAAAGCCTTTGCCAAGCTTGCTCGATTGGGAAGACGAATCTCAAGCGCGCTCCATGTGAAACCTACGAGATTGGTTTCAATTCCTTGAAAGAATTCATGGAGATATTTGTGGACCAATCCAACCAACATGCGGACCATTTAAATACTTCATGGTTTTGGTTGATGCATCGACTAGATGGTCACACGTAGTGTTGTTGTCCACCCGAAACGCAACGTTTCCTAAACTCCTCGCCCAGATCATTAAGTTAAGGGCTCACCATCCGGATTATCCGATAAAGTCTATTAGACTTGATAATGCCGCGGAGTTTACATCAAAGACTTTCGATGATTATTGCATGACTTTGGAAATCTTGAACACCCTGTTGCGTATGTTCATACCCAAAATGGCCTAGCGGAAGCTTTTATAAAGCGACTGCAAGTGATAGCGCGGACCTTGGTTATGCGCACCAAACTCCCACTATCTGGGGCTATACAATTTTGCACACTGCAATTTGGTCCGTCTGAGGCCCATGGCCACCCAACCACTTTTGCGTACCAGCTGTTACTGGATGTGAGCCTGACGTCTCACATTTACGTGTGTTTGGGTGCCTAGTCAATGTTCCAATTGAGCCGATAAGGCGTTCAAAATTTGGACCTCAGAAGCGACGGGGAATATATGTCGGTTATAACTCCCCGTCCATCATTCGCTATTTAGAGCCCTTGACAGACGATCTCTTTACCGCGAGACACGCGGATTGTGACTTTGATGAAGCAATCTTCCCGTCGTTAGGGGGAGAAATGCACGCTAACGTTGATGAGGAACGACGTGAATTAGCATGGCATGTGCCCGCTTTTGCTCATCATGATCCCCCCTCTGCACATAGTGATTCTAGGTCTGTAAGATATTGCAAATCAAATGCCAGACGCATTTAGCGACCTAGCAAAAGTCACGAGATCAATTATACCTGCTGCAAATATGCCTGCAAGGATAGACGTCCCTGAGAGACGCCATGTTCCTGTGAAACATGTTGCTCTCGAACCCGCCGAGCAAAGGACGCTGCCATCGGCCGTCCAGTCCGCCGCTATTCCCAAGAAGAAGGGAAGACCGGTTGGTTCCAAAGATATTCTGTCCCGGAAGCGGAGAAATCTTGTTGAAAGCGTTTTGCCACATGAGATCATTAAGGATCACGACGATGTATTAGAAGAGCGTTCCAGATGAAACGCCTATTCCTAATTATGCCGATAACCTCGAAATATCCGTCGAGTATGCTAGCTTAGACGATATTTTGAAGCGAAATAAAACTGTCATCGATGATGTGTTCATATACTCAGTGGCCACTGACATTATGAAATGATGACATGGAACCTCGCAGCGTTGCCGAGTGTCAACGACGAACGGACTGGCCACAATGGAAACAAGCAATCCAGGCTGAATTAGATTCCTTAGCGAAAAGAAGCGTGTTTGGACCTATAGCTCCAACACCACCCAATGTTAAACCAGTTGGTCACAATATGTTTTTTAAGGAAGCGTAATGAAGAAATGAGATTGTACGATACAAGGCTCGTCTTGTGGCGCAAGGCTTCTCACAACGCCCTGGAATTGATTACGAGGAGACGTATTCTCCCGTAATGGACGTCATAACGTTCCGCTACTTAATCAGTTTAGTAGTTTCCGAAAAACTGAATATGCTGCTCATGGATGTGGTCACAGCCTATCTCTACGGGGATCTAGACACAGAGATATACATGAGAGTCCCTGAAGGACTAAAGATGCCTGAATCAAGTAGTTCCCGACCACGGAATGCGTTCTCGATTAGACTGAGGCGTTCGCTATATGGATTAAACAATCCGGGCGAATGTGGTATAACCGCCTAAGCGAATACTTGATCGGTTTGGGATACATTAATAACGAACTTTGCCCATGTGTGTTCATAAAGAAATCCACTTCAGGATACACAATCATCGCGGTCTATGTAGATGACATGAATCTCATAGGAACCGAAAAAGACTTATCAAAACTGCTGATATCCTGAAGAGGGAATTCGAGATGAAGGATCTTGGGAAGACACGATTTTGCCTCGGCCTGCAGATCGAGCACCGTAAAGATGGAATTCTTGTCCATCAAGTGTCACGCCCCAGAACCAGAATACTGGAGAGCAGGGGAATACTCAGCCAGCTACGTATTACGGGTAGATGAATACCGTATAATATGATCAATGCTGTCTAAAAGACGAGGGGGTGCATACTACATGAAAGTCTCACTATGGTTACTTTACATCTATTGTCTCAATCATTCAAATAAGAAACAGAAATAGAGAACATGTAAGATAAATCAGTAAGGCGTCCCAAACGCTCAGTCAAAATGTTTTGATATCTGGCCTTACAAAATATAGCCAGATTGATGTAGAAAAGTATACACAATTGTTATCAGCTACAGCCTGACTTAGTTACAATTATGTAAAAGTGAGTACAAGACAAACCGACTAACATGTCGGTGCCAAACGGCAAAGTATAAAGTAAGTAACAAAATGAGTGGTGAAGTAAAGAACCCACTCGAGTCCTCCTGCGATCATTCCTCTAGTATTGACCATCTTGGAGGTGGAAGTAAGCTGGATCCTCGGGGACCGGCTCTAAATCTGGCCATGCAAAACCAGAGAGGTTAGACCTTTAATAGCAAGTACCGCAAGGAAGCACGATATGAAGGATGAAACCAGTAAATAAGAGAATATAATAATAGATCTCTGCTTGCCACTGGGATTCACATAACATCACGACACTTCGAACCAACCTCCCAACCAAACAAGGACAGAAGTTGGCCCGTCATGTCCTGACATTCTGATCATCTCAGTTAGGTAACAGAGTAGATACAGTACACAAACAAATCAATTTAAAGGCCATTCAACTACTACGGCTTGCTACTGTGATTTCCAAGTTATCCTGGATATATACAATAAAGGATTCCTCAGTTCTTACTATGTGCAAGCAAGGCTAGTTTACCCAGTCAATCAATTGCGCCAATCATGAATTAGACGAGTCCCAGCAGGACGCCTCATCAATATACAATATAATAAATAATATAACAGATACGCTCCATGCCGTGTGGCAGGTTTGCAGTATCTGTGGGGACCAGCCGGCCTGTCGGGCACTACTAGTCCCAAGAGGGCTGCCATGTAAGAACTCGGGAATCAGTTCTCTCCATGAAATCATTATTTTACTTAACTTAATAGCCTCTATGTTAAGCGAAATTCTATACCGTGGATCATGGCATTCAAATGAGTACTTTCGTACGGGGTACAATATGCATTTCTACAACAATACCAGTGCGGTTAGGTTGTAGGTCTTACATAGCATAATACAACAATCAAAACTAACCACAAAATAATCATGCCTTGACCATAAAGTACACATGCTGTTTTCATAATAGTTAGATAAATAAATAACTGAAGCCTGCATGTATCTATATGCCAATGTTTTGGGACCAGCCAGTCGATTATAATAGTTCATAATATGAACGTGTCTCATTTATTCATTTCAATAAGACGACTAGCCAGCCTCTTAGTTTCAACTAGGAACGCATGATCAATTATAAATCGAGATAACCAATAATATTATTTAATATTCAGACAATAATTACAGTTAATAAATGCCAAGGCATCAATCAATGTTAATAGATGTCAATCAATGCCATTTTGGAACAAGAATCGGCCAAGAAGGCATTTAGAATCAGAGTTCATGCGGCCAGAAAATCATGCGGCCAAGGAAATTTAAACTCATGCGGCCGGACAAGGATGATTCCATGCGACCGGAAATGAGTAGTCCCATGCGGCAAAAATCTGCAAGCCTTAGGCGACTAGAACTAAAGGGGTCTCATGCAGCTATGGTTAAAATGCACCATGCGGCCAGGGGAAATTCTATGCGGCTGGGGAATAGCAATCCCCATGCGGCTCGAAAATACATGCGCCCATGCGGCTCGAACTGACATGCGCCCATGCGGCCATGCGGCTCGAAATGACATGCGCCCATGCGGCTGAACATAGGACAAGCCTATATGCGGCTAAGGAAAACCAAATTCATGCGGCTAAGAAAAACTAATTTCATGCAGCAGAATAAGTTGCAATCCTATATGCGGCTGAAAAGTCATGCAGCGCATGCGGCTGCTGGGGACGAATGCATATGCGGCTAGCTAAGAACTCATGCGGCAGATAGATAAGTCATGCGGCTGACTAAGCCCATACGGCTGGGATTGAAATCAGTCTCATCCGGCTCAAACGAATGAACTCATGCGGCTGGAATGCCCATGCCCAGCGGCTAGAATGCCATGCGGCTAGAATGCCCATGCGGCCGGGGACTTGCCGCATGAAAGCTCATGCGGTCAAGCTTGTATCATGTGGCCAGAACTGCTTCTTCTGAAATCCTAAGGACAGAACCATGGAAACCATTGCTTCCAAGCTCTCTAATCCCTTTATTCTAAGTCCAAATCTGAACTTCCATAGGTCAAACATGGGGTAAAACGAAATTCTCTACAACATGGAACCATCAAAACTTGGAGATAACAAAGTTTACTAGATCAAACCTAAGAAATCCGAAAATGCAACAAACTTAGATCTACAATAAATAAGCCATAAAATCGAAAATGCCAAGTATTAAAGAGACTTAGAATCAAATAAGGAAGATGATGGAACAATAAAATAGGGATCCATCAAGAAGCAGTTGGCACTTGCCTAGTCCTCTAGGTTGGTGAATAGAGTTATGAGAATAGAGTAATGGTGGTAATGAAGAATGAAGAGAGAAAGGGGATGGGCTTTAATGGAAGGGGGGTGGTGGTGGGTGGGGGTTTGGTTCGGTTCATGATGAACCACATGAATAAGCCAATCTAAACCGATCCTAAAGCAAAGCTAAAGCAGGGTATAAGAGCACGAAGTCAAATGCAGAAATAAAATCGTAGGAAATTAATTAACATGAATTTAAAGGAACTTAAATACAGAGCAGTACATGATGAATATAAAAAATAAATACATCCTAAAATAAATACATCCTAATAGTATATGCATTAAAAATACGTATTCTGGGAACGGGAAGTGACATCTACCCTCCTTAGAAAAATTCTGTCATCGAATTTCAAATCCGAGCAGGATAGAAACATCAAAGCTAACTAATCCAAGCATAAGCAATTGAGTAAGCAATCATTCTACAATGTTAACAGTAGGTAACATATCCATGTTGAATATTCTACGATACCAAGCAATTTATTCGTAAGGTGACAAGCATGAGGAGTTAAGACAATCAAGGTATACAGAAAAATATATACCTTGTGAGTCAAACAGGTGCGGATACCGTGATCGGATATCATCCTCACGTTCCCACGTTGACTCTCCTAAAGAGTGATGACCCTAAGCAACTCGGACAAGGCTAATTGTTCGGTTCTTGAGTATCTTCTCTCTTCGGTCCAAAATGGACTCAGACTGCTTCTCGTAAGACAGGTTGGTACCAACAACCAGCTCAGAATGATTAAGGATATGGCTTGGATTCGATACATACCTTTGCAACTGAGATACATGAAATACGTCATGCACCTCTCGTACGAAGGTGGAAGGGATAAACGATAAGCAACATCGCCTATCCGATCGAGGATAACAAACGGGCCCACGTATCTCGGACTCAACTTTCCGCGAACGCCAAATCTAATAACCCCACGAGTAGGTGAGATCCGCAGGAACACGTGGTCCCCAACAGAAAACTCTAGCGGTCTACGATGCTGGTCCGCCCAATGACGATGCCGTCCTGTGCAACTCGAAGTCGCTCTCTAATTTCTTTAACCACTTCAACGGTCTGGATAATCATTTCTGGGCCTAGCATCTTCCTCTCCCCGATATCGTCCCATGCTAGTGGCGACCTACACTTCTTACCATATAGTGCTTCAAATGGTGCCATCTGGATACTGGCTTGATAACTGTTGTTGTATGAGAACTCGACTAAGTGCAGGTGGCTCTCCTAAGACCCTCCAAAATCCAGAGTGCATGCTCGCAACATATCTTCCAAAGTCTGGATTGTTCTTTCTGATTGCCCGTCCGTCTGTGGATGGTAAGCCGTACTAAACCTTAACTTAGTACCCAGACTATGATGTAAACTCTTCCAAAAATGTGATGTAAAACGAGTATCTCTGTCTGACAGAATACTGACAGGGGCTCCATGCTGCCTGACTATTTGTGCATATATAACTCTGCCAACTTCTCTGTAGATTGTCCTACTCTGAAAGGAATAAAGTGTGCTACCTTCGTAAGCCGATCTACGATTACCCAAATAGCATCCTTACCACTTGGTGATCTTGGTAAATCGGTCACAAAGTCCATTGTGATATGCTCCCACTTCCATTTTTGGGATAGGAAACGGTTGTAATAACCCAGCTGGCCTCTGCTGTGCTGTCTTCACTTGCTAACATACCAAGCAACGGGAAACGAATCTAGCTATCTCCCTCTTTATCCCGTTCCACCAGAAGTGTTGCTTAATATCTTGGTACATCTTGGTCCCTCCAGGGTGTAGAATACTGAGAACTGTGAGCTTCTGCCATAACCTCCTGTCTGATATCTCCACTAGGTACACATAGACGTGATCCAAACCTAAGTGTACCAGCTTTATGAATCTTTAACTCCTTTCTGAGTCCTGACTCACATTCTGCCATAAGCTTCTGAATCCTTGGGTCCTGTGCCTGAGCTGTCTTGATCCTGTATACCAAGTCGGATTGAACTTGTAAACTTGTCAGAATTCCTACATCACTAGGAAGTATAACTTCGATGCCCATCTCCTGAGGTCTTCTAAGATATGCTTCTGTGTTGTCAATATAAATACGCCGCCTCTCTGCTGAGAGCGTCTGCTACTACATTAGCCTTACCTGGATGATACTGAAGAGCTCCACGTCGTAATCCTTGATCAGCTCTAACCATCTTCTCTGCCTCATGTTCAGCTCCTTCTGAGTAAAGATGTACTTCAGACTTTTATGGTCTGTATCATGTCCACTTGATCACCGTACAAGTAATGCCTCCATAGCTTCAAAGCAAATACTACTGCTGCCAATTCCAAGTCGTGAGTTGGGTAATTCTTTTCATAGTCTCAAAGTTGCCTAGATGCGTACGCTATCACCTTCCCATGTTGCATGAGGACACATCCAAGTCCTCTTTACCTGATGCATCACAATATACAGCAAAGCCTCTGGGTCCAACTGGCAATATAAGAATAGGTGCTGATATCAACTTCTGCTTCAGATTCTCAAATGATGCCTGGCATTCTGCCGACCAGATGAATGGTACATTCTTCCGTGTCAAGTGGGTCATAGGTGCTGAAAGCCTTGCAAAGTCTGACACGAACCTTCTGTAATATCCTGCCAATCCCAAAAACTCCGCACATCAGCTACGGTCTTGGGTACTGGCCAACTCTCTACTACTTCTAACCTTCTTGGGATCCACTGCTACTCCAGCTCCTGATATGATATGACCCAAAAAAATATGATCCGACCAAAACTCGCACTTGCTGAGCTTAGCATACAACTGGTTCTCTCCCAGAACCTGTAACACTTTCCTGAGGTGGTCTTCATGCTCCTTTTCACTAGCAGAGTATACAAGAATGTCGTCGAGAAAAACCACGATAAACTGATCTAAGTACGGCATAAAGATGCGGTTCATCAAATCCATGATATTGCTAAAGCATTGGTCAAACCAAACGGCATTACCAAGAATTCATAATGCCCATACTTCGACCTGAATGCTGTCTTGGGGATGTCCTCCTTCCGAACCCTCACTTGATGATACCCTGAACGAAGATCTATCTTGGAGAAAACTCTAGCTTTGCTCAACTAATCAATAAGTCGTCGATCCTGGGTAGTGGGTACTTGTTCTTCACTGTTGCCGCGTTAAGCTTCCTGTAATCGATGCACAATCGGGATGACCATCCTTCTTTCCTACAAGTACCACTGGTGCTGCCCATGGTGATATGCTAGCTTGGATGAACTTCTTCTCCTTCAATTCTTCTATGTTGATATACCTTGGCCTGCCCCGAATCTGCCATTCTGTAAACTCGATCTGATATCGGGTTAGTTCCAGGTGCCAATTCTATACTGAACTCAATATCTCTAACTGGTGGTAGCCCTGGAAGTTCTTCGGGAAATACATCTAGAAATTCATCAACCACCTTCGGAACTTGAACTTCTTCCATTGCCGTTACTACCCCCTGCTCTTATGAGTTGCCTCTGATCTGACTAAGGTGAATCGTTTCATGTCCGGGATATCAAAGATACACTCCCTCTACGATAATATATTGGGACTGTCTTTCAGCCAGTCCATGCCTAAGATAACGTCGAAATTTCCAACAGGAAATTCTATCAACCGGACGGGTAAAGAATGCCCGCAAACTACAACGCTATATGCTAGAATGACTCTACTACTCCTACGAGCCCATTACCAGTGAGTATGTTTAACCTCCATGGCAATGCCTCGAACTCCATTCCTAGCCGTGTCGTAAATTGTACAGATATAAATGAGTGTGATGCTCCCGAATCAAATAATGCTACTGCAGGATATGAGACGACAAGAATGTTACCTGCCAAAACATCTCCTGATGCTAATGCCTCTTCCAAGGACAGAGTGAATGCCTGCCCTCGACCTCCTTGTTGATTCCCATGCTGCGGCCTAGCCTGGTGCTGCTGCTGGCCCTTCCTTGATGATGCTGGGGTGGTATATGTTGGTGTTGCTGCATCGGCGGTCCCTGCTGCTGAAACATCTGAGCCTGAGTCATGAACGGGCGCTGTGCCAACGGTCTCACTACCACCGCTGGTCCTCGATACTGTCCTGCCCCTGGTGCTGGCAGAGCAGGAAACTGCTGCACTGGTCCTCCTGACATCGAATTCATGGGACATGTGGTAACCCGATGATCTGGATTTCCACATATCAAACACAGTCCGTTCAATGCCCGACACATCTCTAGTGTGCCCCATCTTTCCACAATAAGTACAGCCCGCTGGGGGTTGCTGATTCTTCTTCTGTTGCTGTTGTTGTTGCCTTGGTGTGTGGTGCTGGCCCTCGCATTGCTACATCGTGAATGCGAATGCCAAGGGATGGTGCTGTTGTTCGGGGTGCTGCTCCCCCTCCTCCTTCAATCTGACTGTGGGATCTCTTCTGACCTCCAGTCCTTGCCGTGATCCTCTGAATGGTGATCTCGTGTCATGGGTTGCCGTCAATACTTCATCAAAAGTCTAGTATTGTGCCCCTCTATCAATTACAAGAGCTCAAGATAAAACCCTTGCTGGAAACCTCATAGCCCTCTGCTCTCCGTTTGCTACCATCTCTGGGGCGAACCTACCAATCTGCAGAACTCCACTGCGTAAGCATCTACCGTCTTGTCGGCCTGCTTGAGGTTGATAAACTTCTGTTGTAGCTCAAACTGCGCCACAACTCCATAGTACTTCGTTCTGAACCTTGCAGTAAAATCGTCCCAAGCACAGGACGTCTGAGGCCTACTTCCTCTGATTCCCACCAATCACGTACGAGATCCTGAAGTAACAACTTCACTTGATCCACACGTTCTTCTGTCGGTACCTTAGCTGCCGTCAGAATAGCCTCAATGTCCTTAAGCCATGCATCTTGAGATGGCATCCTCCATGCCTTCGAAACGACGGGGGTTATACTTGAAAACCTCTGATGCTCTGAATCTGGCCTGCCCCTTTCCAATGCGTCTGCAACCTTGGTTGAGTAGTACGTTTGCTCCTGCAACTGAGCGTGCATGTGCTGCTGGGCTAACATATGGTGTTGCTGAGTAGCCATCATCCCTCTCATGATCTCCAGAAGGGCTGGTGTGTCTACTTCCACAGGGTAGGTGGAACTGTTGGTGGGTGGTGGAACATCCGGATACTGCGATCCAGCTGCTGCTTCCACTATCATTTCTTCTTGAATAGCCTCTTGGGGTAGTACTGGCCCTTGTTGCTGACCAACCTGGTCAGGTTGTACATGTTGCCCTTGTTGATGTTGTCTAGCTCTGACAGATAGGACGAAGTGCCCCTAAAAGGGACAAGAGAACAATCAAACGACCGGACAGGAAAGATCAATGAAGTCAAAGGATACTGAATGTCAAGCTAGATTTGAGAACAACGAATCATGAGAACAAGGGGGAACATGTGTGATTGAGACACCCTATAAATCAAAATACCCCATAAGTCTGAAATCAGACCTGCATGGGCCACCACTAAACCTTGTCACGCCCCAGAACCAGAATACTGGAAAGCGGGGGAATGACTCAGCCAGCTACGTATTAGGGTAGAATGAACGTATAATACGATCAATGCTGTCTAAAAGACGAGGGGGTGCATACTACATGAAAGTCTCACTATGGTTACTTCACATCTATTGTCTCAATCATTCAATAAGAAACAGAAATAGAGAACATGTAGATAAAGCAGTAAGGCATCCCAAACGCTCAGTCAAATGTTCTTGATATCTGGCCTTACAAAATATAGCCAGATTAATGTAGCAAAAGTATACACAATGTTATCAGCTGCAGCCTGACTTAGTTACAATTATGTAAAAGTGAGTACAAGACAATCCGACTAACATGTC
>JANAVB010027140.1:0-40629 GCA_029216955.1 Iris pallida
GTTCACAGAGGAGCAGTCCATCTACCGTGGACGAAGAGAAAGATATGGAGTGGGTTCCATATGCTTCAGCTGTAGAGAGTCTCATGTATGCTACGGTATATACAAGGCTAGACATCGCTCGCAGTTGGCATAGTTAGCATGTATCTTTCCAATCATGGAAGGGTACATTGGAGTGCAGTCAAGTGGATCCTACAATACCTTCAGGGCACTGTCGATTGGAGACTTTCTTTTGGTGGTGACGAGCCAAAGCTGGTTGGGTATACTGATGCAGATATGGCTGGAGATGTAGACACGAGGCGATCGACTTGGGCTATGTGATGATGTTTGCTGGTGGAACGGTATTGTGGCAGTCGCGGTTGCAGAAATGTGTTGCCTTATCGATGACAGAGGCAGAGTATAATGCGGCGACAAAGACTTGTAAAGAGTTGTTGTGGATGAAGAAGTTGCTGCAGGAAGTGGGTCTAAAGCAAGAGCAATATACTTTGCTTTGATTGCCAGAGTGTCATTCACCTTGTGAAGAACCAGACATTTCATAATCTGTCCAAGTACATTGAGACTCGATATCATTGCATGCGGGATGTGGTTGATAAGAAGGACGCGACGCATGAGAAGATTGATACAGATGACAATGGAGCAGACATGTTCACAAAGGTTCTTTCAAGAGGAAAGTTCGAGTACTGCAGGAGGATCGTCGGGATGACGACCCCCTCTGCATAGTTATGAAGGGTGAGATTTGTTGGAGTGGGTGGGGTTCCAACCTATGTGAAAAATACCCCGGAGTCGGATTAAATATTCCATATATAATAGAAATATTCCAATGGATTTGTATTGGATATTATATATATCTAGTAGAAATATCTTAATGGAGTTGAATTGAGTATTTCTATATATAATAGGAATACTATAGTTTAGATTGAGTATTCCTACATATAGTAGAATACCTCAATTAGTTATAGGTTTGAGGCTATATATAATAGGAATACTATGGTTTAGATTGAGTATTCCTACATATAGTAGAATACCTCAATTAGTTATAGGTTTGAGGCTATATATACTTGGCATTTCTTCACCATAATATATATCTCAAAAAGTAAGTAAGAGTACTTTACAATATTTTAGAGAGAGAAAAGATTAAAGACTATTATGAAAGGGAGATCACTTCGAATAATTTTTCGACATCTCTTGTTCTTCGGAGCCGCAATCAAATTTTATTCTTTCAAGTGAGTTGTGGTGATCCGTTTGGACCGGAGGAGCTTGTAGAGGGTGTATTCTCTTTATTCCATTAGTGTAGGTTATTCAGGGTTGGACTTCTATCGTCCTGTGGTTTTTTTTATCTGAGTTTTCTACGTCAAAACTCTGTGTCTGCGATTTGTGTTTGGCATTTTTGGTTTATGTGCTTTTATTCAATTCTCTCGCATGACTCTCTGGTTTGGGGAAACATTTTTCGTGCTTCGTTCCCAACAGTCCTAAACTTTTCGAAAGTTAGGAGCAACTTGAACTGTTGGTGCTTTCTTTACGTGGAGAGAGCTAGCTCTCAACATGCCTTGTAAAATTTTAGTCCCATATCGAAAATGCACCATGAGTTATCTCAACATATATACTTGGGTGTGTTGTTGAGAGATGCACATGGGGTGGTGACCCTAAGGAGGGAACCATGTGGGTGATTTTACTAGGAGGTAAGAATAAGGCTCCAAGGATTAAGCATTAATGCTTTTGTCATTCTCTTGGATTAATTCCATTTGGAGCTAAGCCCCAAAGGGGCTTAGCGACTCGGACTCGGACTCGGACTCGGACTCGATCCCACGTGATTAATCTAAAAGTGAAGGGTCCTTCATTCAAGCAACAGAAGACTAAGTCCTACGTGACTTGTTATAATTGTGGCAAGAAAGGCCACTACAAGAGTGAATGCAGATCTAAGCCTAAACAATCCGAGAAAGGTGAGCCTAATAAGGTTTCATTAGTTTTTAACTTTGTTGCTATGATCGCACATGTCACAACTGTTGGGGGTTGACTCTGACTGGTGGATAGACACTGGTGCAACTTGCCATGTCTGTTCTGGCAAGGAATGGTTCGTCACGTACCAGCCGATATCTGAGAAGGTTGTCATGGCGAACCAAGCCCAAGCTAAAGTTCTGGGGATCGGGACCGTGGAACTGAAACTCACTTCTGGGAACACTCTGACGCTTCAAGGTGTGAAGCATGTTCCGGCGATTGCCAAGAACATGATCTCTGGGAGCCTGCTCTGTAACGCAGGCTTGAGGATGGACATCAATGCTGGTTAGATGGTGATTTCCAAGAAAGGAATATACTTCGGGAAGGCTTATCAAATCGAAAGAATGTTTAAAATTCAGCTTGTCAACCAGTTTGATGACATTAATACAGTTGTATTTTCTGATTATTCTCTTGAGTTGTGGCATAATAGACTAGGACATGTTCATTTTAAAAGAATTAACAAAATGTCTAGTCTAGGACTTATCTCCAAATGTGGGGATAAGGTGGAGAAGTGTGAAGTGTGTGCTCAGACGAAGATCACATGGAAACCCTTTCATCGGGTCAATCGAAGCACATATCTTCTGGAGTTGGTGCACTCCGATATCTGTGACTTCAAATATTTCTCCACGAAGGCCGGGATGAAGTATTTTATAACCTTCATCGACGACTTCTCAAAATACGCGTTCGTCTACTTGCTCAAGTCTAAAGACGAAGCCTTCGAGAAGTTCAGAGAGTTCAGGGCCGAAGCTGAACGGCAGACTGGACAACAACTCAAGAGGTTAAGAAGTGATCGAGGTAGGGAGTTCAGGTCTCATGAATTTGTATTATTCTGCAAAGAATATGGAATCATATGCGAGACTACTGCTCCATATTCTCCTCAATCCAATGGAGTAGCGGAGAGGAAGAACATAACGTTGACAGAAATGATGAACTCAATGCTGCTAACCGCGGGTCTTCCTAAATGCTACTGGGGAGAAGCTGCATTGACGGCCACTTTTATTCTAAATAGAGTGCCGTATGCAACTTCGGACGTAACTTCTCATGAACTCTGGTTCAAAGTCAGACCAAACTTGAATGTCATTCGAGTGTGGGGGTGTGTGGCGTATGTGAAGCTCCCAGATCTGAAGATTCAGAAGCTAGGGACAAGGACTACGAAGACGATCTTTTTGGGGTATGCTGAGAAGAGCGATGCTAGGAGATTTCTTGATATTGAGTCAAATCATATCATCGAATCTCGCGATGCTGAATACTTTAAAGACAAGTTTGCAAAAGACAAAAACATTGTTCTTTCGGACATTCTGGAAAATGATGTAGGTACAAATGAGACTAAAATCTCATATGGGCCAGTAGTCCAAGAAGAAGCTGTTGTTGATGAAACAACTCTTGTACCAGAACTCGCAGAGCCGTCAGCTAAGCGAACGAGGAGACCGAAAGACTTCGGAGATGACTTTGTCACCTATCATGTGGAAACAGATCCGCTTACCTATGATGAGGCAATGAAGACCAGAGATGCTATCTTCTGGAAGGAGGCAGTGAATGACGAGTTTGACTCTATCACCTCCAATAACACATGGGTGTTGGTAGATGTACCTGAAGGAGAAAAGTCCATCGGATGTAAATGGATCTTCAAGAAGAAGATGAAGGCAGATGGAACTATTGACAAGTTCAAGGCCAGGCTGGTAGCCAAGGGATTTTCTCAGAAATAGGGAATAGACTACTTTGTTACGTACGCTCCAGTAGCTCGGATGACCACCATCAGAATGTTAATCGCTCTAGCAGCTATACACAAGTTGGTGATACATCAGATGGATGTAAAAACAGCATTCCTGAATGGGAAGCTGACCGAAGAGATTTACATACAACAGCCAGATGGATTTGTCGTCAAAGGTCTTGAAGACAAAGTCTGCAAGTTGGTGAAATCATTATATGGTTTTAAGCAAGCTCCCAAGATGTGGCATGAGAAGTTTGACAAAGTTATTAGATCAAACGGCTACAGAGTCAGCGAGACGGACAAATGTGTTTACACAAAGTTCGTTGATGGAAGAGGAGTCATCGTTTGTCTGTACGTGGACGACATGCTAATCCTAGGTACGGATATAGGCTGTGTCACAGAGACAAAGAAGTTCCTCTCAACCAAGTTCAGTATGAAGGACTTGGGAGATTCAGATGTCATCTTGGGCATAAAGATCATCCGGACAGACACTGGAGTAGCGCTGTCACAATCTCACTACATTGAGAAGATGCTCACACGCTATGGGTATAAGGATCTTCCAGGGATCGATACGCCATACAGGTGTGATCAGAAGCTGAAGCCAAACTCGAGGGAAAGCGTCAGGCAGCTGGAGTATTCTAGCAATATCGAAAGTTTGATGTACGCAACCACTGCCACAAGGCCTGACATAGCTTTCGTCGTGGGAATGCTGAGTCGGTTCACAAGCAACCCAGGGGTTGAGCACTGGAAAGCTGTGAAGCGGGTGACGAGATATCTCAAGAAGACTCAGACATATGCACTGCACTACAATGGGTATCCGACAGTAGTGGAAGGCTTCAGTGATGCTAGCTGGTGTTCAGAGGTGGAAAGCGAGAGATCCATAGATGGATATGTCTTTTCCTTGGGTGGAGCTGCTATATCGTGGAAGTCGAAGAAGCAGACTATACTCTCTCGTTCCTCTATGGAATCTGAATTCTATGCACTTAAAACTGCAGCATATGAAGCAGAATGGCTTCGGAAGCTCATGTATGATCTTCCAGTGGTTGGGGCTTAGATACCGGCGATACCGATATACTGTGACAACCAGGCGACTGCGACGGTGGCATCAAATGACCTCTTCAACAGAAAGAAGAGGACTGTGTCACGCCCCGATTCATAGAGTCATTTCTTCACATATTTTACCTCTTGGAATCGATCGTCCTCGCTTGGGCGTGATGCCGTACAAGTCTGGTATTGCACTTATACTAGGCAAAGATGGTACATAATCGATTATCTTCAATTAGAAACACATCGCAGCGGCAGAAGCAGACAAATTGAAGTTAGTGAGGACAATCTTTCTCATTGAATAGAAGTACATCACTTCTTTATAGCAGCGGAAAAAAAGAGTAACTTGAAGCCACACAGAGATATATAGAACTTTATTCTCTTTATTGATAATTGAAGAAGAGTACAAGACTTGTATTGAAGTACAATGATTACAGTACATCTTTTTTTACATTGGAAACCAACTGAACAATGCTATACAGCTTACATTTGATATTTGGATACAATGGATGACAACTCGATATACCGACTTGGCTTACAATCTCACTGGTACAACTGATTACAATGTTCCATACATTATGCCCTTTTATAAACAGAAGACATCATCTTGTACAAGGAGAGCTTCTGTATGCCCAACAAATCTTCGATGCCGCGGAACCAATCAAGCCAATCTTCGTGTGTAGAATATTCCAAGCAAGAGCACCTGCCCACAAAACGTGGGTCAGCACATCATCTATGCACTGGCGAGTAGAATCCAACCCACTCGCATAAACCAACATTTAAAGTGATCATTTAAGCAAACATTTATTAGAATGGTCTTTCTACTTGGGGCCTAGCATCAGTTTACAGTTCATGGGCAATAATCAGAGTGAAGCATGTAAACATATTCTTTGTAGCATTCATGTGGGCATATCTTTTTAACATTCTTGGTGTTATCATGCAAAGGCATCATTGAGGCATACTAGGTATTATCATGAAAAGGCATCATGGAGGCATCGTTAACATTAACATCTTAAATATTATGACAGTTCTCACTTCAAGCATCACTTAGCATGTATGTTGTGTTTGAGCAATGATTAGCAAGGCATCTTTCTTAGCATACTGAACTTAACATGTT
Organism: Iris pallida; assembly: GCA_029216955.1. Taxonomy (NCBI): domain Eukaryota; kingdom Viridiplantae; phylum Streptophyta; class Magnoliopsida; order Asparagales; family Iridaceae; genus Iris; species Iris pallida. Next base: position 5,865 of record JANAVB010027140.1, read on the forward strand.
AAGCAGGATCTCATACTGAAAGGCTACATACAGCATCATCAAACTTATTTGGAACGTAAGCATGCAAGTTAAACCAACACATATATTGAATTATCACATTTAAGTGATTTCTTACCGATAGCCGACTCCCTCATACCTGCATCAAATACAGGTTAGCAGATATACTTACTCTGCCTGCATAAGACATTCATTAGCATGCATCCTGACTACATGGTCACTGGTGTTTAACCATACGGACATTGCCATATAGGTCTTCATTGGTGATGCGATGACTCCAGAGAAGGTAGCTAGCCCCAAAGGATGCCTCACAAAACCCGTGCCCCTACTGGCACGCCAATGTTTCCTCCTAGGCCGGATCGGTCGCCCTAGCGTCCCGGGGTACCGTCCGAGAAAATATATCCCCATCACTTATGCATAAGTTGTCCTATGACCATGCGAATGCGTGTCCGACTCAATCGTGAACATAAAACGCATGGTAAAATATTAAAGTAAAGACAACAGTGCATCATCATTCATCTCATTCAAGTCATGTTCAATGACTTATTCATTCCCAACATTACCATCATTTCAATTGGTGATCTCAACGATCCCAAGCCTCATCAATTCTGATTCATTGCTTCATTGCAACATTTCTCATTTGTTCCTTCTAAGGAGGAACAACAGCATTCTTTCATTTCAAAGGGACCTGTATCATTTCATTTCAATCCATAGGGACAATAGCATATTCAATTCTTTTCTCATGTATCATTTATGCAGCATCTCATTATTCAAGTGATTCATTCATTTCATCGATCTTAAGAAAAAGGGACATTATCAATTCAAACTCAGGCATCATGTTACATTAGTGGTTCGAGTGTGATTCGTTCAGCAATTCAAAGTTCATGTGTTATTCATTCAAGGATTCCCAGCATATGAATCTCTATCGAATTAGCAACTAAAGCATCGCATCACAATTATTCAACATTCAAGGTAAGGGACATTAGGGACTTATTCATAGCATCGCATTATTCCATTTATTAAGCATGCAGGAATAAGGAGGAAGGAGGACAGTTCCACTTGCCTTATATAACGGTCTTCCTGCTCCAATCTCATCAAGCGTAGCTCCACCAGCGAGCCACATACCAACACCCATTCCATCTAGCCAGCTAAGAAAGACTGCATCAGTCTCAATTCTCCTGATCTCCAACATAAGTCACGGTCCAACATTCTGATCCCATCCAACAAGCCAACCAAATGCCTCGTGCAGAGCAGGGCATTACATAATATACCACTCAGAAAAAGTTTCGTCCTCGAAACTTAAGAAAATAACTCATCTACTAGATTCACTTAATCACAATGAGTTACTCATTCAGCTTCAATTCAATATTCATTTCAGCCCACTCGGTCATTTCAAAATAGCTGTCCCACAGTATCACTTTAATCAATCAACGATTCAATCCATCTATCTCTTTTTCCAAATACTTGCAACTTCTTATTGATTCACCAACATTTTTCTTGCATTCTATCTTGGTCGCAACACATCACTTCATTTGGATCCATACACATATTTCAGGCGTCCCCAAAATATATGCATTTCAGCCAAAGTCTGCGCTAGTGCGATAAATTCTTCCAACAATATTATCTCAGTCGCAACCTATCACTTCGGCTGTATCCATACACATATTTTAGGCGTCCCCAAAACAAATGTACTTCAACCAACTTCCATGATAGTATAATTCGATCAGCCACGATATAACTCTCTTTCCCAATCAGACTTAGTATCCTTTCACTTGACTTATCACTTTATTCACTTTGCCACAATTACTATTTTCCAGGCCACCACTTAACATCAGGGACAATCTCCATCCAAGCATAACATTTCTAACATTCGATCAAGGGTCTAACTTAGAGCCAATCATATCAAGGTTTCACAACAACAATCATTTTCCTTTCCAAATCCAACAATATTTTTCACCGAGGCAATTCATCTTTTCTAAAAGATACAATCCAACATCACCAGCTATCGATTATCCGAGTCAGGGTATAATTCTATGCAACAGTCAAGGTTAACCCAGCTACCCGACTATAAATACTTATCCATTATTTCCGTCATAAGCAGTCAATTCCATCTCATATAATAATTCACTATTCGATACATACAAATCAAGTCTCATCCCACGATTCCATTTCCCGCTATAGGCCGACACATAATTCTCAAGGGTCAAACATCTCTAAGGTTCATATTGGAGCATATACTTACAACTTATCATTCTTAGATCATACTCATCACCATCTCTCGTTCAATGCCACAAGGTCATTCTATGGGTCGCCAACGGCCATCTATTATTCGGTCCAGTCTCAATGGTTAGCTATATACCTAATCATTCAGGTGACTCCCCTAGAGTGGACGGCTACTAAGGTTATACTAGTTTCTGCTTCTTAGGGCCAACAAGCAACCGACAGTTCTAAGGAACTCTACCCAAACCTATGGGTATCAATTCAGTCTGAATAATGAATCGCCAATTGGGCTAAGCCAGCAATTGGTAAATCATCAACTGGTCGCTAGGGTCAAGTCTATCTATTCAGGGTCTTCCTCAAGGAAATAATTCCCACAGAGGCTCATTCTAGACTTACCCAACAATCGACTAAAATCGATCTATCAACATTACGGTCAATTCCAAATCCGACATACGATCTTCATCGTTCTAATAATCCATCAAGTAAATTTCCAATGATTCAATTTCTGGTCCGATTCCTTCGTACCCAAATAAACCCATAACCAAGGTTAACTATTCAAGGGTCATCGATTCCGATAGTTTTAATATAACTATAGAATCATACTATTCGGTCTGTATGACAAGGTTGCACCACTAAGTCATAAGCCAACAATCTATATCCCAACCAACAATCACCTATACCGACATTATCCAACACGTTTGAAATTTCTTGTTCCTATTCGTTTCTCAATCATTAAACTCTCTTACGGGCATTCTTAAATTTTGTTCCTTTTCCAGCCGTCAAAATCTTATATGGATATTCTTAAAATTCTCTACCTCAAGGGTCGAGTAGTTCATTCCATTCAATCTGATAATTCATGTATCAATTAACCATCCTCTATGCAACACAAGGATTCAGGGTTGCTACTTGTCACTTTTCTGGTACCATTCAATTCTTGAGCATATATGCGCATAAGCAACGAATATCCTTTGGTGATCTAGATGGGTTAACATCTATTACACCTTAGGGTCAAGGCACAAATCTCTAATATTCCTTTAGTCACCGACAACTTTTTCCAAAACTTTCATCTTAGCAATCAACATTGTATTAGCCACAAATAATTTGCATCCAACCAATCGAAATCAACATTCAGATATTCTAAGCCACAACATTCTCTAGCCAAATCCATTTACTCATAGCATACTAACGGTCTTACTAGTCTGAGTCAGCACTCGACTAAACAATTTCTAACCATGCCACCGATTATAATTTTCGACAATCTCGCTATCCAATATAACATCACCGTCAAGGGACACTCGAGTCATCTAGCCACAATACATGGCTCCTAGCTAAGTCTCGGCACTACCCAGTACTCACAGATAGTTTCACTGCTATCCCATGGAAAGGGTCAACATACATCTCGTTCTGAGGTGGTAGAGGCAATATACCACTCAGAAATGAAGCCATCCTTAAACAATACCAACTCAATTCTATTCCAGACATTCGTGATCTATGATAATCACAACACTTAGCCAACATCTCGGGGTCTCAATAGTATAAGCCAACATTCTTAGCGTCTCTAAAGCACTTAGCAACACACATGAGTCAATTCACCAGTTCTGTCAAACTCATCCATCAATTTTTTTATTCACAATACTTTTCCAACATCACATGCAATTCTCATCTTGTCGCAGCATACATAGCCACCTTTGTTTTATTCTCGCATTCCAAACAACATTCACAATATAGCATACTATGGCATCGAGTCATTGTTAGGTTATTTGTGTCCAAACCAACAACAATCATTCATTTAGGGGCATCACAATGTATATAGACTTATTGTATGGAACATCCAGTGAGCAGCCAAGAGGGTCAATAAACTTTCAAGCACAGATAACATAAGGATGATTACCGGACAACAATAGCATAATCGCGGAAGCAATATTTGATTTAATCACGGAAGCAACGTTGAGTGATCGCGGAAGCAACTTTAGTCAATCATCGATGCAACTTTGATTTGAAATGAATCAAAGAAGAGACCAAGGACGTAAAGCCGTGCTCTGATACCAATTTGTCACGCCCCGATTCATAGAGTCATTTCTTCACATATTTTACCTCTTGGAATCGATCGTCCTCGCTTGGGCGTGATGCCGTACAAGTCTGGTATTGCACTTGTACTAGGCAAAGATGGTACATAATCGATTATCTTCAATTAGAAACACATCGCAGCGGCAGAAGCAGACAAATTGAAGTTAGTGAGGACAATCTTTCTCATTGAATAGAAGTACATCACTTCTTTATAGCAGCGGAGAAAAGAGTAACTTGAAGCCACACAGAGATATATAGAACTTTATTCTCTTTATTGATAATTGAAGAAAAGTACAAGACTTGTATTGAAGTACAATGATTACAATACATCTTTCTTTACATTGGAAACCAACTGAACAATGCTATACAGCTTACATTTGATATTTGGATACAATGGATGACAACTCGATATACCGACTTGGCTTACAATCTCACTGGTACAACTGATTACAATGTTCCATACATTATGCCCTTTTATAAACAGAAGACATCATCTTGTACAAGGAGAGCTTCTGTATGCCCAATAAATCTTCGATGCCGCGGAACCAATCAAGCCAATCTTCGTGTGTAGAATATTCCAAGCAAGAGCACCTGCCCACAAAACGTGGGTCAGCACATCATCTATGCACTGGCGAGTAGAATCCAACCCACTCGCATAAACCAACATTTAAAGTGATAATTTAAGCAAACATTTATTAGAATGGTCTTTCTACTTGGGGCCTAGCATCAGTTTACAGTTCATGGGCAATAATCAGAGTGAAGCATGTAAACATATTCTTTGTAGCATTCATGTGGGCATATCTTTTTAACATTCTTGGTGTTATCATGCAAAGGCATCATTGAGGCATACTAGGTATTATCATGAAAAGGCATCATGGAGACATCGTTAACATTAACATCTTAAACATTATGACAGTTCTCACTTCAAGCATCACTTAGCATGTATGTTGTGTTTGAGCAATGATTAGCAAGGCATCTTTCTTAGCATACTGAACTTAACATGTTAAGCAGGATCTCATACTGAAAGGCTACATACAGCATCATCAAACTTATTTGGAACGTAAGCATGCAAGTTAAACCAACACATATATTGAATTATCACATTTAAGTGATTTCTTACCGATAGCCGACTCCCTCATACCTGCATCAAATACAGGTTAGCAGATATACTTACTCTGCCTGCATAAGACATTCATTAGCATGCATCCTGACTACATGGTCACTGGTGTTTAACCATACGGACATTGCCATATAGGTCTTCATTGGTGATGCGATGACTCCAGAGAAGGTAGCTAGCCCCAAAGGATGCCTCACAAAACTCGTGCCCCTACTGGCACGCCAATGTTTCCTCCTAGGCCGGATCGATCGCCCTAACATCCCGGGGTACCGTCTGAGAAAATATATCCCTATCACTTATGCATAAGTTGTCCTATGACCATGCGAATGTGTGTCCGACTCAATCGTGAACATAAAACGCATGGTGAAATATTGAAGTAAAGACAACAGTGCATCATCATTCATCTCATTCAAGTCATGTTCAATGACTTATTCATTCCCAACATTACCATCATTTCAATTGGTGATCTGAACGATCCCAAGCCTCATCAATTCTCATTCATTGCTTTATTGCAACATTTTTCATTTGTTCCTTCTAAGGAGGAACAACAGCATTCTTTCATTTCAAAGGGACCTGTATCATTTCATTTCAATCCATAGGGACAATAGCATATTCAATTCTTTTCTCATGTATCATTTATGCAGCATCTCATTATTCAAGTGATTCATTCATTTCATCGATCTTAAGAAAAAGGGACATTATCAATTCAAACTCAGGCATCATGTTACATTAGTGGTTCGAGTGTGATTCGTTCAGCAATTCAAAGTTCATGTGTTATTCATTCAAGGATTCCCAGCATATGAATCTCTATCGAATTAGCAACTAAAGCATCGCATCACAATTATTCAACATTCAAGGTAAGGGACATTAGGGACTTATTCATAGCATCGCATTATTCCATTTATTAAGCATGCAGGAATAAGAAGGAAGGAGGACAGTTCCACTTGCCTTATATAACGGTCTTCCTGCTCCAATCTCATCAAGTGTAGCTCCACCAGCGAGCCACATACCAACACCCATTCCATCTAGCCAGCTAAGAAAGACTGCATCAGTCTCAATTCTCCTGATCTCCAACATAAGTCACGGTCCAATATTCTGATCCCATCCAACAAGCCAACCAAATGCCTCGTGCAGAGCAGGGCATTACAGACTGTGCGGTTAAAGCACAGGGCAGTACATGATCTTATCAAAAGAGGTGTAATTACAGTGGTTGATGTTCGGAGTCAGGAGAACCTGGCAGATCCGTTCACAAAGGGCCTCAAGCACCAGTTGGTCGATGACACAGCTTGTAAAATGGGCTTGAAGGCATTCTGATAGTGTCTTTGTAATCCTACCATAAAGTTTTATGCTATTAGTTCAAAGAGAAATCTACTAGGCATCTAACTTTTGGTTCAAAGGAGGATTACTGACTGGAAAACTATCAGGTAACAGTGGGTACTTGTTCTCTGGAACATGGAAGGGATACGGACCCATAACCACTGTTGTCTACTATATATTTTCTGCAGAAAAAACAGATCCTGTGGAAGGTTGGCTTAAACGCCTTAATGAGTTCTCAGGCAGAGTGAATGCCTGGTGTGCTTTACAAGAAGCACGGTAGAGCAGCACTACAAGGAGGGAAACTCCATGCTACAGTGGGGTGACTCCACCATGAGGTTCCCAGGTAGGGATAATGCCTCGGCTTTGTAAGCCAAGTCATAGCGGCGTAGCACCGCAAATAGGCAGGTAGCCTAATGCTGTATGACGTAATTAAAGAGTTGTAGACAGCACTACAAAGGAGAGGATGGCCCCATGTTACAGTGGCACGACACCACGATGAGGTACCCAGGTAGGGGTAAAGCCTCGGTATTGCAAGCCATGTCGTTGCGGCGTAACACTGCAAGGAAGCCTTAGGCTTCATGCTGAGTAGATTGGCACTACAAAGAGGCTGAGACCTCATGCTATAGTAGTATGACACTACGATGAGGTTCCCAGGTAGGGGTAATGCCTCGACTTCAGGCCATGTCATAGCGGCGTAGCACCGCAAGGAAGCGCAAGGCTTCATGCCATATCTCTTTAATAAAGAACTCACCTATAGTGTATGGAAAGAGATATCAGGCCGTCTCTTGAGGGTAAACTTGTAGACGCCCAAAATTATACAATGAAACCAGGCTGGCACAGGGCCTTTAATGTGCAGCCAGAAGCACACGTAACTACACTTTGTGAGTGGGAAGAATTACAATTGTGGTACAGAATTCAAGGCGAAGTCCATTCTTGTATCACATTGTTATTTAACCCATACGGGAAGATTAAAGTCGTCAGCGACATCTATCCTAATGCAAAATGGACAGTTACTGTGGGGAACGCTCAACCCTGGACACATATATATGTTGTGATATGTGGAGGATTGTTGGTGCTTTCTTTACGTGGAGAGAGCTAGCTCTCAACATGCCTTGTAAAATTTTAGTCCCACATCGGAAATGCACCATGAGTTATCTCAACATATATACTTGGGTGTGTTGTTGAGAGATGCACATGGGATGGTGACCCTAAGGAGGGAACCATGTGGGTGATTTTACTAGGAGGTAAGAATAAGGCTCCAAGGATTAAGCATCAGGGGCGGCCCTGGCCCAGGACAGGCCGGGCGACGGCCCAGGCCCCCCCGACGAAAGGGGCACCAATATGCATCTATCTACAAGAGGACTAGTATATATCATGTGCTCTTCTTAACATAAAAATATTGTAGTGTAGTGGTTTTAATGTCAGACTTTTGCTTTAGAGGTCCTTGGTTCAAATCTTGGTGGAAACAAGTTTTTGTTACACTTACATTTTTTTTTACATTATGTATAGGGGGCCTATTTTGAAAGTTTCGCCTTGGGCCTCCATCAACTCAGGGCCGGCCCTGTTAAGCATTAATGCTTTTGTCATTCTCTTAGATTAATTCCATTTGGAGCTAAGCCCCAAAGGGGCTTAGTGACTCGGACTCGGACTCGGGCTCATGGGCTCATGAGACGTAATGTGGCATTTTGTTGGCGCACTTTGCACTTAGCACGTCAGCAGTCATGCGGCTCATATGCGGCCATGCGGTCTTATGCGACATGCGGCTCATATGCGGCCTCATGCGGCTCATGCGGCCACGCGGCCATGCGATCCATGCGGCACATGCGGCTCATGCGGTCCATGCGGCACATGCGGCTCATGCGGTCCATGCGGCTCATGCGGTCCTTGCGGCCCATGCGGTCCATGCGGCTCATGCGGCTCATGTGGTCCATGCGGCCCATGCGGTCCATGCGGCCATGAGGCTCATGCGGCCAGGCTGCTGCTGCTGCCGCATGGAGGGCTCTGCTGACTGTGCAGACTACAAGTCAGTTATGGAAAGACTGATTCAATGCGATTAATTCAGATCCTATCTTCGTGGGATTTGAATTAATTTCGTTTCTATCTTTGTGGGATTTGAATTAATCTCGTTGCTATCTTTTTGGAATTTGATTCAATCTTTCCATAATTGAATTGGCGGCTAGGGTTTCCACCATCTCTCTATAAATACTCTCTTCTGGCCTCCTTTGTTGTGACTACGAAAATATAAGTCAGAAAAGGAGAAAGAGAGAGAGAGAGCTGCTGCCGCCATTGCAAGTCCATCCGAGGAGTCAGAACAGAGGTGACTTCGAGCGTTCCACAAGTTCTTCAAACTTGCTGGTTCCTGGAAGCAGATCGTGTGGGGCGAATCTTGCTTTGAGCAACGGTGTTTTGACACCCCAGCATTGTTCTTCTTCTCATCTCTCTTCAGATTATTGTAACTCGTTCTGTTCCAATTGCAACACGTTTGCAAGGAAGAACAGAGATCTTCTCTTCTTTATTTTCTTTCTCCATATTGTAATCGGGTTATTTGGTATTTGTATCATCGTAGATCTTTGTTGCATCTGTTTTACCATCTTTGATCAAGCCCCGGGACTAACAATCTCAAAGCAAGATCCGTGTAGATAGAAAACATTAATGCTTCGCTCCTCCAATCGGACTTCTGCAAGTTGAAAAAATTCAATGGAGAGCACTATCAAGTCTGGAAGAGAAAGGTTTACCTAACTCTTCAACTAAAAGACGTTGATCATGTTCTGTTGGAGGAAGAACCCTCTGTTCCAGACACTGGATGTACTGCCACTATCAATGCGGCTACCAAACTCCAGGCCAAGTGGAGAAGGAAAAATAGCATCTGCAGGCTTCTCATCCTGAATGCTATGGAGGACTCCCTGGCAGAATCCTACTCGAAGAAGGAACTTGCCAGAGACATATGGGAGTCTGTGGAAACACTGTATGAAGAAGACAAGAACAGGAGCAAAATGTTTGTGGTTGAAAAATATCACAAATTGCTCTTTGAGGACGAAAAGTCCATGCTGCCACAGGTAAAGGAATTTCTGAAGCTGCATCAGAAACTGGAAGACGAAGAGATGCCCCTTCCCGACAAGTTTGTCGTCGGAGGGATCGTCTCAAAACTTCCTACTGGATGGAGTACCTTCTATGCAAGGATGCACAGAAAGAAGCTAGATATTAGCTTAGGAGATCTACTTCAAGAGATCCATGTTGAGGACGAGATGCGTTCCCAACAGAAGGTGGACACTCTGTCAAAACAGTTGGCTAAAGCCAATCTTGTGCAGATGAGAGATCCCAAGGGGAAGCATGCGGCTTCTCATCCCAAGAAGAAGGACTTCACTAATCTAAAAGTGAAGGGTCCTTCTTTCAAGCAACAGAAGACTAAGTCCCACGTGACTTGTTACAATTGTGGCAAGAAAGGCCACTACAAGAGTGGATGCAGATCTAAGCCTAAACAATCAGAGAAAGGTGAGCCTAATAAGGTTTCATTAGTTTCTAACATTGTTGCTATGATCGGACAGGTCACAACTGTGGGGGTTGACTCTGACTGGTGGATAGACACTGGAGCGACTTGCCATGTCTATTCTGACAAGGAATGGTTCGTCACGTACCAGCCGATATCTGAGAAGGTTGTCATGGCGAACCAGGCCCAAGCTGAAGTTCTGGGGATCGGGACTGTGGAACTGAATCTCACTTCTGGGAACACTCTGACGCTTCAAGGTGTGAAACATGTTCCTGCGATTGCCAAGAACCTGATCTCTGGGAGCCTGCTCTGCAACGCAGGCTTGAGGATGGACATCAATGTTGGTCAGATAGTGATGTCCAAGAAAGGAACATACTTCGGGAAGGCTTATCAAACCGAAGGAATGTTTAAAATTCATCTTGTTAACCAGTTTGAAGACATTAATACAGTTGCATTTTCTGATTATTCTCTTAAGTTGTGGCATAATAGACTAGGACATGTTCATTGTAAAAGAATTAACAAAATGTCTAGTCTAGGACTTATCTCCAAATGTGGGGGTAAGGTGGAGAAGTGTGAAGTGTGTGCTCAGACGAAGATCACAAGAAAACCCTTTCATCGGGTCAATCGAAGCACAGATCTTCTGGAGTTGGTGCACTCCGATATCTGTGACTTCAAACATTTCTCCACGAAGGCCGGGATGAAGTATTTCATAACCTTCATCGACGACTTCTCAAAATACGCGTTCGTCTACTTGCTCAAGTCTAAAGATAAAGCTTTCAAGAAGTTCAGAGAGTTCAGGGCCGAAGCTGAACGACAGACTGGACAACAACTCAAGAGGTTGAGAAGTGATCGAGGTGGGGAGTACAGGTCTCATGAATTCGCATCATTCTGCAAAGAACATGGAATCATATGCGAGACTACTGCTCCATATTCTCCTCAATCCAACGGAGTAGCAGAGAGGAAGAACTGAACATTAACAGAAATGATGAATTCTATGCTGCTTGCTGCAGGTCTTCCAAAATGCTACTGGGGAGAAGCTGCATTAACGGCCACTTTCATTCTGAATAGAGTGCCATATGCAACTTCGGACGTAACTCCTCATGAACTCTGGTTCAAAGTCAGACCAAACTTGAATGTCATTCGAGTGTGGGGGTGTCTGGCGTATGTGAAGCTCCCAGATCTGAAGATTCAGAAGCAAGGGACTAGGACTACGAAGGCAATCTTCTTGGGGTATGCCGAGAAGAGTGATGCTAGGAGATTTCTTGATATTGAGTCAAATCATATCATCGAATCTCGTGATGCTGAATACTTTGAAGACAAGTTTGCAAAAGACAAAAATATTGTTCTTTCGGACATTCCGAAAAATGATGTAGGTGCAAATGAGACTGAAATCTCATATGGGCCAGTAGTCCAAGAAGAAGCTGTTGTTGATGAAACAACTCTTGTACCAGAACTCGCAGAGCCGTCAGCTAAGCGAGCGAGGAGACCGAAAGACTTTGGAGATGACTTTGTCACCTATCATGTGGAAGCAAATCCGCTTACCTATGATGAGACGATGAAGACCAGAGATGCTATCTTCTGGAAGGAGACAGTAAATGACGAGTTTGACTCTATCACCTCCAATAACACATGGGTGTTGGTGGATCTACCTGAAGGAGAAAAGCCCATCGGATGTAAATGGATCTTCAAGAAGAAGATGAAGGCAGATGGAACTATTGACAAGTTCAAGGTCAGGCTGGTAGCCAAGGGATTTTCTCAGAAACAGGGGATAGACTACTTTGACACGTACGCTCCAGTAGCTCGGATGACCACCATCAGGATGTTAATCGCTCTAGCAGCTATACATAAGTTGGTGATACATCAGATGGATGTAAAGACAGCATTCCTTATTGGGGAGCTGACCGAAAAGATTTACATGCAACAGCCAGATGGATTTGTCGTCAAAGGTCTTAAAAACAAAGTCTGCAAGTTGGTAAAATCATTGTATGGTTTGAAGCAAGCTCCCAAGATGTGGCATAAGAAGTTTGACAAAGTTATTAGGTCAAACGGCTACAGAGTCAGCGAGACGGACAAATGTGTTTACACAAAGTTCGCTGATGGAAGAGGAGTCATCGTTTGTCTGTACGTGGACGACATGCTAATCCTAGGTACGGATATAGGCTGTGTCACAGAGACAAAGAAGTTCCTCTCAACCAAGTTCAGTATGAAGGACTTGGGGGATACAGATGTCATCTTGGGCATAAAGATCATCCGGACAGACACTGGAGTAGCGCCGTCACAATCTCACTACATTGAGAAGATGCTCACACGCTATGGGTATAAGGATCTTCCAGGAATCGATACGCCATACAGGTGTGATCAGAAGCTGAAGCCAAATTCAACGGAAAGCGTCAGGCAGCTGGAGTATTCTAGCGTTATCGAAAGTTTGATGTACGCAACCACTGCCACAAGGCCTGACATAGCTTTCGCCATGGGAATGCTGAGTCGGTTCACAAGCAACCCAGGGGTTGAGCACTGGAAAGCTGTGAAGTGGATGATGAGATATCTCAAGAAGACTCAGACATATGCACTGCACTACAACGGGTATCCGACAGTAGTGGAAGGCTTCAGTGATGCTAGCTGGTGTTCAGAGGTGGAAAGCGAGAGATCCACAGATGGATATGTCTTTTTCTTGGGTGGAGCTGCTATATCGTGGAAGTCGAAGAAGCAGACTATACTCTCTCGTTCCTCCATGGAATCTGAATTCTGTGCACTTGAAACTGCAGCAGATGAAGCAGAATGGCTTCGGGAGCTCATGTATGATCTTCCAGTGGTTGGGGCTCAGATACCAGCAATACCGATATACTGTGACAACCAGGCGACTGCGGCGGTGGCATCAAATGACCTCTTCAACGGGAAGAAGAGGACTGTGCGGTTGAAGAACAGGACAGTACACGATCTTATCAAAAGAGGTGTAATTACAGTGGTTGATGTTCGGAGTCAGGAGTACTTGGCAGATCCGTTCACAAAGGGCCTCAAGTGCCAGTTGGTCGATGACACAGCTTGTAAAATGGGCTTGAAGGCATTCTGATAGTGTGTCTTTGTAATCCTACCATAAAGTTTTATGCTATTAGTTCAAAGAGAAATCTACTAGGCATCTAACTTTTGGTTCAAAGAGGATCACTGACTGGAAAACTATCAGGTAACAGTGGGTACTTGTTCTCTGGAACATGAAAGGGATACGGACCCATAACCACTGTTGTCTACTATTTATTTTCTGTGAAAAAAATAGATCATGTGGAAGGGTGGCTTAAACGCCTTAATGAGTTCTCAGGCAGAGTGAATGCCTGGTGTGCTTTACAGGAAGCACGGTAGAGTAGCACTACAAGGAGTGAAACTCCATGCTACAGTGGGGTGACTCCACCATGAGGTTCCCAGGTAGGGGTAATGCCTCGGCCTTGCAAGCCAAGTCATAGCGACGTAGCACCGCAAATAGGCAGGTAGCCTAATGCCGTATGACATAATTAAAGAGTTGTAGACAGCACTACAAAGGGGAGGATGGCCCCATGTTACAGTGGCACGACACCACGATGAGGTACCCAGATAGGGGTAAAGCCTCAGCATTGTAAGCCATGTCGTTGCGGCGTAACACCGCAAGGAAGCCTTAGGCTTCATGCTGAGTAGATTGGCACTACAAAGAGGCTGAGACCTCATGCTATAGTAGTATGACACTACGATGAGGTTCCCAGGTAGGGGTAATGCCTCGACTTCAGGCCTTGTCATAGCGGCGTAGCACCGCAAGGAAGCGCAAGGCTTCATGCCATATCTCTTTAATAAAGAACTCACCTATAGTGTATGGAAAGAGATATCAGGCCGTCTCTTGAGGATAAACTTGTAGACGCCCAAAATTATACACTGAAACCAGGCTGGCACAGGGCCTTTAATGTGCAGCCAGAAGTACACGTAACTACACTTTGTGAGTGGAAAGAATTACAATTGTGGTGCAGAATTCAAGGCATAGTCCATTCTTGTATCACATTATTATTTAACCCATGCGGGAAGATTCAAGTCGTCAGCGACATCTATCTTAATGTAAAATGGAGAGTTACTGTAGGGAACGCTCAACCCTGGACACAAATATATGTTGTGATATGTGGGGGATTGTTGGTGCTTTCTTTACATGGAGAGAGCTTGCTCTCAACATGCCTTGTAAATTTTAGTCCCACATCGGAAATGCACCATGAGTTATCTCAACATATATACTTGGGTGTGTTGTTGAGAGATGCACATGGGGTGGTGACCCTAAGGAGGGAACGATGTGGGTGATTTTACTAGGAGGTAAGAATAAGGCTCCAAGGATTAAGCATTAATGCTTTTGTCATTCTCTTGGATTAATTTTCATATGGAGCTAAGCCCCAAAGGGGCTTAGCGACTCGGACTCGGACTCGGGCTCATGAGGCGTAATGTGGCATTTTGTTGGCGCACTTTGCACTTAGCACGTCAGCAGTCATGCGGTCTTTATGCGACCTCATGCGGTCCATGCGGCTCATGCGGCCATGCGGCACATGCGGTCCATGCGGTTCATGCGGCCATGCGGCTCATGCGGTCCATGCGGCCCATGAGGCTCATGCGGCCAGGCTGCTGCTGCTGCTGTCGCATGGAGGGCTCCGCTGACTGTGCAGATTACAAGTCAGTTATGATAAGGCTGAATCAATGCGATTAATTCAGATCCTATCTTCGTGGGATTTGAATTAATTTCGTTCCTATCTTTGTGGGATTTGAATTAATCTCGTTGCTATCTTTTTGGGATTTGATTTAATCTTTCCATAACTGAATTGGCGGCTAGGGTTTCCACCCTCTCTCTATAAATACTCTCTTCTGGCCTCCTTTGTTGTGACTACGAAAATATAAGTCAGAAAAGGAGAAAGAGAGAGAGAGAGAGAGCTGCTGCCGCCATTGCAAGTCCATCCGAGGAGTCAGAACAGAGGTGACTTCGAGGGTTTCACAAGTTCTTCAAACTTGCTGGTTCCTGGAAGCAGATCGTGTGGGGCGAATCTTCCTTTGAGCAACGGTGTTTTGACACTCCAGCATTGTTCTTCTTCTCATCTCTCTCTAGATTATTGTAACTCGTTCTGTCCCAATTGCAACACGTTTGCAAAGAAGAACAGAGATCTTCTCTTCTTTATTTTCTTCCTCCATATTGTAATCGGGTTATTTGGTATTTGTATCATCGTAGATCTTTGTTGCATCTGTTTTACCATCTTTGATCAAGCCCCGGGACTATATATATATATATATATATATATATATATATATATATATATATATATATATATATATATATATATATATATATATATATATATATATATATATATATATATATATCATCAATAGCTAACCCTTATCCTTATCTTTAGATAGGATATAGACTAGTTCTGTGATCCACAATATCTAAGCATAGAGCACCTCAATTGACTTTGGGGATCGATGTTGAAGGTCTCCTACTGATGCCAATATATAGGCCAACATCAACCTCGACTTGGAAACTTCAAGGTCTTCTTGACGTCGGACCACCAAGTGATCTCTGCCACAAACCTGACAGACTCTAGATGGAACAAGACAAGACTTAAGGTTTCTGAGATCCATAGAGCACCTCAATTGACTTGGGGGTCGATGTTGAAGGTCTCCTACTGATGCCAAGTTTCTCTATTTCATTCTTGGTTTTTTGTTATCTTGCTTGTGAACACAAGAGTGTATATATTTGATAAAGAAATTGATCTCTGCTTGAACTCAAACCACAAATTGATCTCTGTTACAGCTACTATCATAATTTTTGGGATGTGATGGTCTTCTAATGATGCCAAGTTGCACTGGTCATTCTTGAACTCAAACCACAAATTGATCTCTGCTACAACTATCTATCATAATTGTGAGATGTGATGGTCTTCCATGTTTCCCTCATCCACAAACCTGACAGACTCTAGATGGAACACAACATGACTAAAGGTTATAGACTAGGCTTGGGTTGGTTTTGCTTTCTGTTTTTCGGAAACAAAAACAGAAAAAACCAGCATCCTGGCTGCTTCCATAAGCAGCGGAACTTCTGTAACAAAGATATCTTAGGGATATGAAGGTCTTCTACGATGCCTAATGGCCATCAACCAATAAAATCTTCTAGTGAAGCCAATTGGGTCCCCATCTGAATTAAAACACCTTAATATAACTCTCCTAAACATTTCATAAGTCAGGATAAATATGAACCGTAGAAAGTAGCCTTTAAATCTGACCTGCATGCCAACGCGACATAGCAACGTTTTTCCAATCCCAAAAGTTTCTGAAAATATGGTGATTTTTTGGTGGTCTGTAGTTAATGCTACAAATTAACTTGCACATAATTGAGTATTGTTTGTTGTTCCTCCCGCCTCGATCAAAGTACGGTGTCTATTACACTACTCCGTGGTTAAACAAGTGCCATTTCATGAATAACATACAACCACACAACCGAAATTGTGACAAATAACATTTTGTTACATAAAACATACAAATTTTGAGAAATCCGATGAAAGCTGACTTAATTGTAAATTAAGTGGTTGAATAATGGAAAAAATTATATCATGGAATGCTAAGATTATTGTTGAATGTGTACCAGTATATCTATAATGTAGAAGAGGTTTTTGATACATATCTTTCTCACTATCACAATTAATCATTACAAAAAAGAAGTGAGTATTCTTTTTTTTTCTTTTTTTTTTTTTTTGAGGAGAAAAAATTTAAATGCTCATAGATCAATGCTAATATGCTAATCAAAATTCCATGTAGTTCATAGGTTCATGAAAGTAGACCACCATAAATATTCACCAGATAAGCTGAAATATTTCTAAATTATCGGCGTACAGAATATTCATCTCTAGATCCTAAGATCAAAATAAAACTGGGGCAATTTAAAATCAAGCACCATCAAACTCCTAGATGAGCTGATGACTGAGGAACTTCAGTACCCCTAATTGGATCTCTGCCTCATCTTTCGCCGCTTCCTCTTGAGCCTCCTCATTCGCTTCTTCTTCCACTTCGCCCTCATTGTTTCTTCCTCTTCCTCCTCCTCCTCCTTACAATCCCCGTCAAATTTTCTAGACTGAGAGTAATCAATTAATTAAGCATTGAATATGTCATACATATCATCAACTAGAACTTGTAAGTTGTAGATTTGAACGTTGTAATACATGTTAGTGCCGAAGTGATCTAATGATAGGAGATATCCAAGGAAGGCAAGAGTTTTCACAAGACAAAGTCTGCACTCTTGCCAACATCAAGCGAGGCGTAGAGTTTTCGCGAGACACAAAGTCTACACTCTAGCCAACTCAAATGAAGCACTAATAACGGTTACAAACTCACTTCAAGAAAAGGCAAAATACATCAACCAAAGGAAAAATGTTCTTCTCTTTATGTTCGCAGACGCTACAATGAGATATAACAAAAACAACAAAAGAAAGCACAATGAGAGACTCCTCGCTGGGGTGAACAGGTCACCGGTGCTCAAAGCAAGATTCAACCTACTCTCGATCTGCTCCCAGGAACCAGGAAGTTCAAGAAAGAATCTCTGGAAAGCTCTACGTCACCGTCGGATTAACTTCGAAACTCAAAATGAGAAGGAAAAGGCCTATGCGCCCATAGGCTTGTGTTGCTGCTGCTGCTGGTGGTGAAGTTGGAGGTGCATAGACACTCTGGATGGATTTGTGGCTCTCGGTTTTTCTCTCTTCTCGTGTACAACTCTGAAGAATGGTGCTCTTTATATAGAGCAGGCTGGCACCTATGGACGCATAAGAATGCTTATGCGTCCGGGTCTTAGCCACCGACACAGCCGTCCATGCTAAGAGCAAAGTGCGCCATCAAAGCGCCACTTTGCGCCCTTAGCCCGAGGCCGAGTCGCTAAGCCCCTACGAGCAGGCCCGGCCCTGGCGCAGGGCAGGCTGGGCCACTGCCCAGGGCCCAAACTGGATGGGGGGCACCAGTATATATATGTTATATACTTGTATCATGTATGCCAAAGCTTAGGGTCCAACATTCTGCCTTCATTAACTGCCTTCATTAACTAAGTTGGAGTCTGAACCCTTTCCCATATCTAAATTATGCTATTTTCTAGGGAAGGAGAACGGACGGTAGAAAAATATGTTTCTTCCTAGGAAAAAACGAACGGACGGTACATTAATTTTTTTACGGGAAAGAGAGAGAATAATCGATTCCTCTTCTCATATTTATTCTTATCTTTGGTTATTGTTATATATATTCAGGTACTTTTTCCATCTTTCTTATTTTTCTTCTTGTCTTATATCTTTCCCTTCTTATCATATCTTTCATTTTTCTAATTTTCTAAGTTGTTAAAAAAAACAATTTGGAAATTTTGGATTTGCATGTCAATTTGCAATTGTAAGGAGGAATCGTGCAAGGTATATCTGAATTTTCTGGTCATTTAATACAAAAATCTTCTCTAATAAAATTTTTCGGTCATTTGAAGCCTAGTTTAGTTTCTTATAAAAAAATCTTCGGTCTTTCAATTTTTTTATATTCTCTAAAATAATTAAATTTAATTCTTTCAAATTTTCGATATTCTCTGAAAAGTTTATTTTCAGGTCATTTAAATCTTGTATATTTTCGATATTCTCTAAGAAAGTTAGTTTCTTTTAAGTTTGTCCGATCGTTTAAATTTCGAAGTCTAATTTAGTTTCTTTTAGAAAGTCTTTTCTTAAAAAGTTTGAAGCCTAATTTAAATCTTTTAAAATTTTGAAGCCTAATTTAGTTTTTTTTAAAATGTTCTATGGAAAAAAATTCGGTCATTTGAAGCCCAAATTCGATTTTTGTGGTAATTTGATTCGATCCGGATCGAAAAAGATTTGGTTTGTAGTTTTTTTTTTAAAATCTTCTCTAAAAAATTTGAAACCTAGTTTAAAATTTTAAACTATTTAAATCTTTTAAATTTGATAAAATCTTATTTGCGGTCCAACATGACTCAAGAGATAGTAAATGGATTAGCAATATTAAGTATTAAAATAGATATCTTGGAAAATATTATGGTTGATCAAACAATTGATGATTTTGCCTCGAACTATGCAACAAGAAATCATTTTAGACGAGAATCTAGTTTATTTGGTGGTGGTTTTCGTGTGTAGGTCACTGGAGAAGGCCCAAGTCTATGGAATATGTACTAGAGGAACTATTGGAAAATTGTGAAAAAATATTGTTAAACATTTTAGGTGCTTCTTCTACTGGAAAATGTGAAGAAAGTGATTTAATTTTTTAGGTCATCGGAGGAGACCTATGTCTAAAGGATTATGTATTAGAAGACCCGCTGAAAATGTGTGAAAAAAATGGTCCGACTTTTAAATGGCTTATTGGTTCTATTTCTATGATTGAACCATATTTTTTTTTTATTATCGTTTACTTTTTTTTTTGAGTTTTATCGTTATTAATAAAATTTATTTATCGTAAAAAATGGACATATATGAGAAAAAAGGGCACTATTTTTTTTTCGCCCTAGGCCTAATAAACTTCAGAACCGGGCTTAGCTCCTATGGAACCCAAAGGCGGTGACAAAATAACGGTTTGTTCTTTGTGATTTATACTTAACCCTCTAAAAAAATCCACCCACATGGACCACCACACTCTAAGTGCATGCTCCAACACAAGCATACCTATATATATATTGAGGTATACACTTTGGTGGTTTTTCAATGTGGGACTAAATGTTCCCAAAGGAAAGTAGAAAACACCAACAATACATCATCTTTTTTGATATTGGTGCAAAATTCTGACACGTTTTAAAGACATTAATAGTGTTGAAAGGAATCTTGCTAACATGATCGAACACACCATGCATGCATGACTAGTGGGTTGGTTGGTTTTGCTTCTGCTTTTTCAAAAAGCAGCCTCCATTTCCTACTTCTAGAAGTCCATAAGTGCTTGCTTCTCTATATAAATGGAAGGGAAATGAGTACGAGAGTATAATCAATCAATCAGATATATATTCCCATCCATACCATACGCAGCAATGTGCTCCTCCTTCCTTTTATTGTGTCCTAAAGTAGCATCTTCTTCTTCTACCATTCTAATTCTACTTCTACTTGTTGTCTTCTTTATCATCCCAGACCACCACCACCATCTCCATGTCATGTCTGCTCCAGCTGCTATACTACCACCAAAACATAACAATGTAACCGACCGATCTTCTCTCCTCCTCTTCAAGTCCAAGATCTCCCTCGATCCCCATGGACTAGTCTTTGCTACGTGGAATGACACCCTTCCATTTTGTCGTTGGCAGGGTGTTGTTTGTGGCCGTAGGCATCCAGACAGAGTCGTCTTGTTGAATCTGACGTCCCTCGACCTAGTCGGAACCATACCACCTCACCTAGCCAATCTTACCTTCCTTAGGAGGATCTTCCTCTCCTCTAATCACTTCCATGGGCGGATCCCCCAAGAACTGTCTCGTCTGTCTCGTCTGCAGATTCTAGACCTTAGCAATAATTCGCTCAGTGGGATGATAATGTCAGAACTCAGCCATTGTTTAGGCCTCCAAACCATAAAATTGTCTTACAACATGCTTGGAGGATATATTCCTAGTGAGTTTAGTTCTCTTCCCTCCCTCTACAGGCTTGACCTAAGTAACAATGGTATTACTGGGCAAATACCGGAGTCTCTGGCCAACACATCATCTCTTAAATCTCTAGGACTCTCGTACAATCTACTTTCAGGAGGAATTCCAGTATCCTTGGGAAAACTATCTAAACTAGCATTTCTCAATTTGGGAGGTAACAATCTCGAGGGATCCATCCCGCCATCTTTATGGAACTTGTCCTCACTTGGGGGTCTTGGTTTGGCCCACAACCAGCTTAAAGGCTCACTTCCACATGATTTAGGCCAGGGACTTCCACACCTTAAACATCTAGCTACCAACTCTAACAAACTACATGGCTCCATACCTATGTCTTTGTCGAATTCTTCGCAACTTAGTCTTATTCAGCTTCAGAACAATAATTTCAATGGAAGAATTCCACCAAACCTAGGGAGCTTACAACATTTACGCATCTTGCTTCTGTATGGTAATCAGTTGGAAGCTAGGGAGCCACTTGATTGGAGCTTCCTTACTTCTTTAAACAATTGTACCATCTTAGAGGTGCTACAAATAGACCAAAACAACCTTAGAGGCTTGCTACCAAAATCAATTGCAAACATTTCTGTCACTCTACAAATCCTAACAATGGCAACAAACTCCATAGAAGGAAGCATCCCTCCAGAGTTTGGAAACATTGTCTTCCTAACGACTATTAATCTTGGCTTCAACCATTTTTCAGGTCGTATTCATGCCTCCATTGGGTTGCTCAAGAACTTACATACATTAGAGTTGTACTTCAACAATTTTTCTGGAGAAATTCCTTCCACTATAGGGAACCTATCGCAATTAAACAAGCTTTATATAGAATTCAATAGCTTTAGCGGAAGTATCCCAGTTAGCCTTGGGCATTGCAAGTCTTTGGTGGGGTTAAACCTTGCGTATAATAGTTTAACAGGCATGATCCCTAAAGAAGTTATCAGCATCTCTAGCCTAGGCATAGGTTTGATATTTGAGGAAAATTTGTTAACAGGCACGATACCTCTGGAAGTAGGGAGCTTGGTAAATGTAGGAATTTTATCATTATCTGGAAACAAATTATCAGGGGAAATACCCAAGAGTCTTGGCAAATGTCATGTTCTGCAAATCCTTCATCTTGGTAGAAACTTCTTTGAAGGAAGTATCCCTACATCATTAAGTGCCTTAAGAGGCCTTCAAGAGCTCGATCTTTCGAATAATTTGTCGGGGAAAATACCAACGTTCCTAGGGGACTTTCCTGGCCTACATAATCTGAACCTATCTTTCAATAACTTTAAAGGCGAAGTGCCAAGAAAAGGGGTCTTTGTAAATAAGAGTGGCATTCGGTCCTTGGCAACGATCAGCTCTGCGGGGGGGATCCGATTTTGCATCTACCTATTTGTGCACTTTCAGGTCCTAAGAAGATTCATAAGTCTCCTAAACTGGCAGTGATCATTTCAATTCTTAGCGGATTTTTGTGCTTGTTCTTGCTCTTCCTTTTCATTGCTTCCCGTCGTTGGATACGTCATAGATCAAGAAAAAAACCTACAGAAAACTATACCGTCAAGGAGCAACATATAAGTATCTCATATGCTGAACTTGTGAAAGCAACAAATGGATTTTCTGAAGAAAACCTAATTGGGTCTGGTAATTATGGTTCTGTATATCGAGGAATGCTAGACGATCATGAGAATGATGCTAAAGTTATTGCAGTCAAAGTATTTAACCTTCAACAACTAGGAGCTTTGAAGAGCTTTGTAGCTGAGTGTGATGCTTATAGAAATATCCGACATCGAAACCTTATTAAGATACTGACTGCATGTTCAAGTGTGGATTTTAAAGGCAACGACTTTAAGGCAATGGTTTTTGAGTTCAAGCACAATGGCAGTTTAGAAAGTTGGCTGCATCCGTGTCACACCCCGATTCCGTCGAATCGATAGTCGTCCCCCGGGCGTGATGCCGTGCGAACCTAATTTGCGATCGCACAAGGCCTAGTCATAAGGTAATCCGAGACACGAGATCTAAGAGAGTACGCAGACAAATTGATACACACAGTAAGTAAAGAAAACTTGATCTTTATTGATAATGAACATCTTTTACAGACTCCGATACAAGACTCTTTGCCTTACGGGCTACAACATGACTCGATTACAAAAGAGTGCCGATGAGATAGTCGTTCCATACATTGCACACGTCCCTCAATATACACAAGTACTCTATTGACTTGGATGGGAGGGACGCTGAGTCATTTTCCTTGGACTGTCGAGAGCCTTCAAAAGTGGAGTCGCAGAGTAAGAGTCTTCGATGCACGGCCGAAGCTTCAAAAGTCACGAATGTCGCCGAGCTAGTTGGCGCGTCCTTCCTGGTTCGCGGGACCTGCAAGGAGCGAGGATCAGCACAGAACACATGTACTGGCGAATGACTAATTAAAATCCAAGCTCTGTATTTGATTCAAGAAGTTTCGTAAACATGTTAGCTAGCTATTTCAATGATCTTTCTAACCATCCTGCTCGATTTGCATGTTAACATGTTTTGAGGCAAGCATATGAAATTGTGTAACATTAAGCAACTATCATATTCATCCCGTGCCACGTGCATTTGTTAAGCAGTGAGAAGGGTATGAAGGCCACTGGCAATTTCAAGCCACCGTGGACATATAGCTGAGTTAGACGGTGACCCTTTCGCGTCGGGTAGCGAGCCCTGTGCGAAAGTTCTCGCATAACTCGTGCTGATGAAGGGCTGGCGCTTGCTATACACTCGTTCCTCCCGGGCCGAATCGCTCCCTTGGCCTAGGTAACCGTTCGAGGAAACTACACCTTGTCGACAAGTTGTCCAATGACCGTTTTCTTTGGAACTTAGTTGATTTACTCATTTATCCGTATCGTTGCGATAAGCGTTAATTGATTCATTCATTGGTTTGGCATAGACCAAGTATAATTGCATAGGGAAGCATGTTTTCCATTTCCGAAATCGGCAGTTCGTTAACAAGTGTTTCGTGAAGTATCGTGCCACGATTTTATTGATTCTACACTATTATGACAAGCATTTATTTTACTTCATATATTGAGTTTTGAAGTAGAGGGACAGGACGAAGGAGGTCAGCCACTCGCCTTAGCCTTGCTTCAAGCGAGCGACCGGTTGGCTGTGCTGACGTCGCCTACACGATCACCTGCAATCGCATAAGCAACTGATTAGAACACTGTATAATTCAAGGAATTTTGATATGAACGCGAAGCTCGAAAATGCAAGTCACGAAAACTCATTCGGAAAACATTCATGAAAATCGCATTAACGAAAACCAAAGCCAAGCCAAATCAAGTGCGGCATGAAAAATCAGAGCAACGGGAGGTCTCTTCCGACTCAGCCGCAGAGCCAATCCTCGAGGCGCAACCCGCTGAATATGGGACTTGGTTTCGAAGAAGCCATTCCATAACGTGGAATGGATCTTAATTCAACCGTTCCCGTTCGATCGACTCGGCCGATTTCGACCGATCGGTCCCGACCGAATCGATAGCGACATTGTTCCTTTCTCGCGCACCCCGTGGACGGAGACGGGACACGATGTAGGGACGGGACACTACACCATAACCAACTAATAAAAATTTTCGTCCTCGAAACTTAAAGATGGAACCTACCTCTAAGAGAAGAATGAAGAAAATTTTTCCTTCATCTCCGATTCAAGCTCCCACGTCGACTCTTCGACCGAGTGGTTCTTCCAGAGGACGCGGACAAGAGGGATCGCTCGATTGCGCAACAGCTTATCCTTGCGTTCAATGATTTGAACTGGCTCTTCAACGTAGGATAAGTCAGACTTTAGCTCCAGCAGGCCAAAGTCTACCACGTGGCTCGGATCGTGCACGTACTTCCGCAGTTGAGAGACATGGAAGACATTGTGTACACCTTCAAGCACCGACGGTAGGGCAATTTTGTAAGCCACTGGCGCGACCCGTTCAAGTATTTCGAACGGCCCAACGAATCTCGGACTCAACTTTTCTTTCGCGCCGAACCGAGTAACTCCCTGCATGGGCGACACTTTGAGAAACACGTGATCGCCTTCTAGAAACTCGAGAGGC
Source organism: Iris pallida (assembly GCA_029216955.1). Taxonomy (NCBI): domain Eukaryota; kingdom Viridiplantae; phylum Streptophyta; class Magnoliopsida; order Asparagales; family Iridaceae; genus Iris; species Iris pallida. The sequence goes on from JANAVB010027140.1 coordinate 30,743, forward strand.
CGACGATGAATGTCCGTATAGCTTTTCTGACGACTCTGCGCAGTCTTTAGTCTTTCCCGAATGAGCCGAATTTTCTGTACGGTCTGTTCCACCAGTTCCGGACCGAGAATCTGCCGCTCTCCGACTTCGTCCTAGCAAATGGGTGATCGGCACTTACGCCCGTACAAGGCTTCATACGGCGCCATTTGAATGCTAGATTGATAGCTATTGTTGTACGCAAATTCGGCCAGAGGTAGATGATTGTCCTAGCTTGATTTGAAGTCAATTATGCAGAGTCGTAGCATGTCTTCGAGAATCTGATTGATGCGCACCGTTTGGCCGTCGGTCTGAGGATGGTAAGCTGAGCTGAACTACAACTTGGTATCCAGCGCCGACTGAAGGCTACTCCAGAATCGCGACATGAACCGTGAATCCCGATCAGAGACGATGGATACTGGAACTCCGTGCAGCCGTACTATCTCATCAAGATATATCTGCGCCAGGCGATCAACGCTCCAAGTAACTTTGATGGCAATAAAATGCATTGACTTGGTTAATCGATCGACGATGACCCAGATGGCATCATTTTCTCGTAGCATCTTCGGCAGACCAACAATAAAATCTATGCACACGTGCTGCCACTTCCATTCCGGAATCGCCAGATTCTGTATCTCCCCGCCTGGTCTCTGGTGCTCAGCTTTCACCTGCTGACAGGCCATGCATTGCGACACGAAGAGTGACACATCTCTTTTCATCCCGTGCCACCAGAAGTTTGTGCGGAGGTCCTTGTACATCTTCGTGCTACCGAGATGCAAGGTGTATTTCGCATAGTGCGCCTCCGACAGGATCTCCTTTCTGAGTTCTGAATCGTCCGGAACGCATAGCCTACCCTTCAATCGAAGCACGCCGGTTTCATCTTCCGCAAAGTCGGTTGTCCTGCCTGTCGAAATTAGCTCTCGTACTTTCTTCAGGTACGGATCGTCCGTCTGAGCGGTCTTGATCTTTTCAAGCAAGCTCGGCTTTAACTGCAACTTTGCCAACTGCACATTCCGAAATCTGACTCGGAGCTCGATGCCCATCTCTTCTAGGTCGCGTAGCAATCTGGGGTCGATGGATAACGAGGCAATATACTTCCGACTCAAAGCGTCCGCCACAATATTTCCCTTTTCCGGCATATAGTCGATAGTCAAGTCATAGTCCTTGATCCGTTCAAGCCAGCGCCTCTGCCGCAAGTTTAGTTCCCTCTGCGTGAATAGATACTTGAGGCTCTTGTGATCGGTATAGATCGTGCACGCCATGCCATAGAGATAGTGACACCACAATTTCAACGCAAACACAATTGCCGCTAACTCCAGGTCGTGCGTAGGATAATTTTTCTCGTACGACTTTAGCTGTCGAGAAGCAAAAGATATCACATTGTTCCGCTGCATCAGCACACACCCTAAGCCCTGACCGGACGCGTCGCAGAATATCTGGAAACCCTCAGTCCCTTCTGGAAGTGCGAGTATCGGGGCCGAGACGAGCCGTTGCTTTAATTCTTGGAATGAAGCTTCACAATCGTCTAACCATTCGAATACGACTCCTTTCTGGGTAAGGCGAGTCAGAGGCGATGTGATCTTCGCGAAGTCTTTCACGAAGCGTCGATAGTATCCCGCTAAGCCAAGGAAACTTCGAATCTCGCTGACAGACGTTGGCCGCTTCCAATCAACGACGGCTTCAACTTTCTTTGGGTCGACCGCGATGCCTTCAGCAGAAATGATGTGTCCGAGGAATACGACGCTGCTAAGCCAGAATTCATATTTGCTTCGCTTCGCGTATAGTTAATTTTCTCGAAGGGTCTGAAGCACGGTCCGCAGATGCTCAGTGTGTTGTTGCCTATTCTTCGAGTAGACGAGTATATCGTCGATAAAGACTACTACGAACTTGTCAAGGAATGGTCGGAACACCCGATTCATTAAATCCATGAAAGCAGCAGGGGCGTTCGTTAGGCTGAACGGCATTACCAGGAACTCGTAATGACCGTATCGAGTACGGAAGACAGACTTCGGCACATCGTCCGGCTTGATCTTGAGTTAATGGTAACCCGAACGCAGATCAATTTTAGAGAATACCGTGGCTCCTTGAAGCTGATCAAACAGATTATCTATGCGGGGCAGGGGGGTATTTGTTCCGGACGGTGGCTTTATTCAGCTCGCGGTAGTCGATACAAAGACGCATAGAGCCATCCTTCTTCTTGACAAACAGCACGGGCGCTCCCCACGGCGAGACGCTGGGTCGGATGAATCCCTTGTCGAGCAATTCCTGTAACTGCACCTTGAGTTCTTTAAGCTCTGCAGGGGCCATTCTGTACGGGGTCTTCGAGATCGGTCGAGTGTCGGAGAAGGTATCGATAGTGAACTCAATCTCTCGATCGGACGGCATGCCAGGCAGCTCGTCCGGAAACACATCGGAGAATTCTGCCACAACGTCAGTCTGACCCGCGTTTGCACCATCTTGTCGCATGTCTCGAACGGAAGCTAGATAGCCTTCGCACCCGGAATGCAGCATCCGTCGAGCAGATATTGCGGAGATCACCATGCAGGTCGGCGACGCCTCACCACACGAGTAGCAGAATTTAGGCACTCCAGGTATGCGAAATATGACCTTCTTTTCAGCGCAGTCTATGGTTGCGTTGCACGGACCGAGCCAATCCATCCCCAGAATGATATCGTAGTCCTTAATATTTAGAACTATCGCATCGAGACTGACCTTTTGACCACCTATACCGATGATTTCATCTCTGCAGACTAAATTTGCAAGTAGTGGCATGCCCGACGGTACGTTAACAGAGAGATCGAGGCCCAGTGGGGTCAAGGAGAATTTGTGCTCGGCGACAAAGTCCGCCGATATAAAACTATGCGTGGCACCTGAATCAAACAATACACGAGCAGGTTTATTATTGAATTGCAGTATACCTGTCACGACTGTATCGGATGCGAATGCCTCGTCGCGAGTCATGGCGTAGACGCGACCCTGAGCATTAGGGCGATGGTCTTGGCCATTTTGTTGTGCGGTCGGGGGAGCCCGAGGTGCTTGGCCTCGGTTCTGATGGTATTGTTGTCGGTGCTGGTTTGACTTCACCGGACAGTTGCTTACGATATGGTCGGTTCGGTCGCATGAGAGGCACGCGCCGCTCTTCAATCGGCACTCGCTGATCAAGTGCCCCTCCTTGGCGCAGAAAGTGCAGACCACTCGATCTTTCGTCTGGTTGCCGCCTCCGTTGCCGCGGTTTTGACGCTTGAGTGCGTTGTTGCCTCCCGCATTACTATGGCGTTTGTTATTAAAGTGAACAGCGCCGGTAGTAGTAGGAGGATACTCGGACTCCAGACGGATGGCGTGGTTGAGTGCCTCGCCCACAGTTTGGTATTCACCCACCGAAACGTGAGCACGGATTGTGGAACGTAGACCCACTTCAAATCGTCGAGCTCGACTTGCAGTGGTAGGTAGGAAGTCTCCAGCAAACTTGGCCAGTTTGTTGAATTTGGCCGCATATTGTCATACAGTCATATTGCCTTGCCTTATATGCATAAACTAATCTTCTTTTTCCTGTCGCACGGCTGCAGAAAGATATTCAGTCTCGAACGCCTTTTTGAATGTCGCCCATGAGATCGCCGCCGTCTCGTCTTCACGTCGAATTGCCCGCTTCTGCACAGCCCACCAATCGTGCGCGTTCATTCGAAGTAGAAGTTGAGCACATGCGACTTTTTTTGATTCTTCGACACCCAGGAGCTCGAACTTATCTTCCAGTTCCTCCAGCCAGTCGATCGCCACCGAGGGATCTTCTGTACCGTTGAAGGAAGTACGACAGCTTTTAGTGAATTTTGACACGTCGAAGTTAGAACTTCTCAGTGCCGCAGTTGAGAGCACGGGCGCCTCTGGTTCAGCTTCGTTAGATCGAACCGCAGGCTGGGTCACGGCAGGTGTCATCGTTGAGTTGTTGTTGTTGCCGACGACAGACTGTACGATCTGCTGGAGGGTATTCAGCTGCTGCTGCTGCAGCTTGAATTGAGCCTCGAACCGATTCTCAAATTGAGTCTGACGAGCCTCCGCTTGCTGACGATGGAGCTCGTTTTGACGTTGCTGCATTTCAAGCATCTGCAGCATACGTTGCATCGGGTCGCCGGAAGGTCCGACTACAGTAGGCATCATTCCCGTTGGGTTGACGGACTGCTCGGGTCTAGAAGCACTCGAGCCGCTGGAAGCGCTCGTCTCGTCTTCCGCTTGAGCTCCCGTAACTGCAGGAAAAAGGAAAGGCAACTCTCGTTAATTTCAGAAAATGTCCTGGGTTCAGCGTATGGAACAACTCTTCTCATCGACACGAGGTCAACGGTTGGAGACTAGAACTCGACACTGGAGGCCAAGGACGTAAAGCCGTGCTCTGATACCATTATGTCATGCCCCGATTCCGTCGAATCGATAGTCGTCCCCCGGGCGTGATGCCGTACGAACCTAATTTGCGATCGCACAAGGCCTAGTCATAAGGTAATCCGAGACACGAGATCTAAGAGAGTATGCAGACAAATTGATACACACAGTAAGTAAAGAAACCTTAATCTTTATTGATAATGAACATCTTTTACAGACTCCGATACAAGACTCTTTGCCTTACGGGCTACAACATGACTCGATTACAAAAGCGTGCCGATAAGATAGCCGTTCCATACATTGCACACGTCCCTCAATATACACAAGTACTCTATTGACCTGGATGGGAGGGACGCTGAGTCATTTTCCTTGGACTGTCGAGAGCCTTCAAAAGTGGAGTCGCAGAGTAAGAGTCTTCGACGCACGGCCGAAGCTTCAAAAGTCACGAATGTCGCCGAGCTAGTTGGCGCGTCCTTCCTGGTTTGCGAGACCTGCAAGGAGCGAGGATCAGCACAGAACACATGTACTGGCGAATGACTAATTAAAATCCAAGCTCTGCATTTGATTCAAGAAGTTTTGTAAACATGTTAGCTAGCTATTTCAATGATCTTTCTAACCATCCTACTCGATTTGCATGTTAACATGCTTTGAGGCAAGCATATGAAATTGTGTAACATTAAGCAACTATCATATTCACCCCGTGCCACGTGCATTTGTTAAGCAGTGAGAAGGGTGTGAAGGCCACTGGCAATTTCAAGCCATCGCGGACATATAGCTGAGTTAGACGGTGACCCTTTCGCGTCGGGTAGCGAGCCCTGTGCGAAAGTTCTCGCATAACTCGCGCCGATGAAGGGCTGGCGTTTGCTATACACTCGTTCCCCCCGGGCTGAATCGGTGCCTTGGCCTAGGTAACCGTTCGAGGAAACTACACCTTGTCGACAAGTTGTCCAATGACCGTTTTCTTTGGAACTTAGTTGATTTACTCATTTATCCATATCGTTGCGATAAGCGTTAATTGATTCATTCATTGGTTTGGCATAGACCAAGTATAATTGCATAGGGAAGCATGTTTTCCATTTCCAAAATCGGCAGTTCGTTAACAAGTGTTTCGTGAAGTATCGTGCCACGATTTCATTGATTCTACACTATTATGACAAGCATTTATTTTACTTCATATATTGAGTTTTGAAGTAGAGGGACGGGACGAAGGAGGTCAGCCACTCGCCTTAGCCTTGCTTCAAGCGAGCGACCGGTTGGCTGCGCTGACGTCGCCTATGCGATCACCTGCAATCGCATAAGCAACTGATTAGAACACTGTATAATTCAAGGAAATTTGATATGAACGCGAAGCTCGAAAACACAAGTCACGAAAACTCATTCGGAAAACATTCACGAAAAGCGTATTAACGAAAACCAAAGCCAAGCCAAATCAAGTGCGACATGAAAAAACAGAGCAACGGGAGGTCTCTCCCGACTCAGCCGCAGAGCCAATCCTCGAGGCACAATCCGCTGAATATGGGACTTGGTTCCGAAGAAGCCATTCCATAACGTGGAATGGATCTTAATTCAACCGTTTCCGTTCGATCGACTCAGCCGATTCCGACTATCGGTCCGACCGAATCGATAGCGACAATGTTCCTTTCTCGCGCACCCGTGGACGGAGACGGGGCACGATGTACGACGGGGGGTGGTATAATTGCATAGGGAAGCATGTTTTCCATTTCCAAAACTGGCAGTTCGTTAAAGTGTTTCGTGAAGTATCGTGCCACGATTTTATTGATTCTACACTATTATGACAAGCATTTATTTTACTTCATATATTGAGTTTTGAAGTAGAGAGAGGGACGAAGGAGGTCAGCCACTCGCCTTAGCCTTGCTTCAAGCGAGTGACCGGTTGGCTGCGCTGACGTCGCTACGCGATCACCTGCAATCGCATAAGCAACTGATTAGAACACTGTATAATTCAAGGAAATTTGATATGAACGCGAAGCTCGAAAACACGAGTCACGAAAACTCATTCGAAAACATTCACGAAAAGCGCATTAACGAAAACCAAAGCCAAGACAAATCAAAAAAAAAAAAAAAGGGACGGGGCACTACAATCCAGAAGGAAATGATCCTTTCGGAAGGAAGACATTGAAGCTTACGCAGCGAATAAATATAGCAATCGATGTGGCATCCGCATTGGAGTATCTCCATCACCATGGCCAGGCTCCTATTATTCATTGCGATTTAAAGCCAAGCAATATTCTTCTTGATGATGACATGACAGCCCTAGTGAGTGACTTCGGGTTATCTAGATTTATCAACGAGTCCACAACAAGTTCTACTAGCTTCTTTGGAATTAAAGGAACTTTTGGGTATATTGCTCCAGGTTAGTTAGTTATCAAGATGAATTTCTTTTTTCGTTTTTGGGATAAATTAAACTTTTGTGCTGATTTTATAAATTATTCTTCAAATTTAGCTTATTCTTGACAACTAGAATTTAGTTTAATTGAAAGCCATGTCAAGAAGAACTTAATGGGAGTCGTACGAAAATAACTCTAAGGTTGTCCAGGTTTGAGATAGTCATTTCATTTTTCCTTATTCTTTGAATAAAAATGAAGACATTAATTGATTCCATTTTATGTCATCTTAGGCTTTGTTAGGGGTGAGAAAACTCGGTTGAAAACCGAAAACCGATCCGAACCGAACCGAAATAAGGTTTCGGTTCGGTTTTTTTTTAAACGGTTCGGTTGTCGGTTTGAAGGTTCGGTTTTTTTTTTATTTTCGGTTCGGTTTTCGGTTTTTGGGTTCGGTTTTCGAACCGAACCGAAAACCGAACTTGTAAACCGGTTTATAACTATATATATATATTATATATATATTATATATATATATATATATATATAGATAGATATATATATATTATTTATATATATTATATATATATATATATATTATATATATATATATATATATTTTATATATATATATATAATATATATAAAACCGAAAAACCGATGAACCGAACCGAACCAATTCGGTTCGGTTCAAGTTCGGTTCTGAACTAATTCGGTTTGGTTCGGTTTTGATTTGGTCGGTTCGGTTTTGGGTCGGTTTTAATTTTTTCGGTTCGGTTCGGACCGAACCGAACCGATGCTCACCCCTAGGCTTTGTTGCACATATACTCCGACAAAGGACTGTATCTTTCTCTGTATCCTTACCTGACATGTATTTGACACGTCACTTTCTCGATACTATGTCAGATATGTCTTGCTCAATTCCAGGATCCAAAGAGACCAAAATAATGGTTGAAAGTCATTACATGTGTATAGCATCTGCTTGCATGTCTTTGCAACCTAGTTCTTAGGAGAAGTTAAATAATCATTTTTAGTGTGTACTCCTTTTTGTGTGTTATGCTTAATGTCTTATCTTGTAAAGATCACTCTAAATATGTAGAAAGGAGAGGTATATTAGGTAGAAGACATCCAACACAAAACATTGTAGGATCTCTATGAAAATTAAAATAGGCGACATAATTTTTTGATTAATGCCTATGTTCTTGTTGTTGTTGTCTACTCTATTCTTGTTCTTGTTTTTGTTGTCTACTCTATTCGCAAAACTAATTAACTACTAGTGTTTGGTTCAAATGAAGAGTACGGAATGACCAACAAAGTTTCTACTCATGGAGATGTCTATAGCTATGGAATACTTCTGATGGAACTATTTACTGGGAAGAGACCGACAGATGGTGCTTTTAAGGAAGGCCAAACACTCTGTACGTTCGTCAATGATGGATTTTCTGAAGGGCTCATTAACACCATGGATGTGTTGCTAGCAAATGAAGTTCAAGCTAGTGACCATTCCCAAAGTATAAATCATGCAAAAGCTTTTGAATGTGTTCTTTGGTGCTTAGAATTGGTCTCCTATGCACAAATGATTTGCCAACGGAGCGAATGGAGATTAAAAAGGTAAGGAATGAACTGAATGAGATCAAGAACAAATTCTTTGGGAGAGATAATGATGCAGAGAACTGTAACAAGGTCAATTCCACTAGCATATAATGCTACAAGTAAATAAAAGTGATATGCCTTAACAAGTATTTGAAAGTTATTTTTGATTTCAATATATATCACTCTTGTATTAGACTTGTTGTCTATGAAAAAACTTCATGTTTGTGTCATTATATTTATCATCCTCTTACTTAATTCTATTAACAAGGTTAGTTCTAGTGATATATTTGCCAAAAATCTTGTACTTAGTTGTTTGTTATTATCTTCTGAAGAAAGGAGCATCTTTTAAAAGTAGCATCCCGGCTGCTTCCATAAGCTACCGAACTTCTGTAACAAAGATATCCTAGGGATGTGAAGGTCTTCTACTGATGCCAAATGGCCAAAATCAACATTGCCTTGGAGATTTGAAAAATCTTGTAATGAAGCCAATTGGGGTGCCCGTCTGTATTAATTTGGGATATGATTCTAAAATTGCAATATTTGGGATAAATTAAAAATTTTATGCTGTTTTTAAAACATTGTTCTTCAAATTTAGCTTTTTTATGACAGTTAGAATTTGATTAACTTAATGCCATGAAGAGGAGAACTTATTGGGAGTCATATGGCAATAACTCATATATCTTGGCTAAGATATCCGGGGATGATGTAGTCATTTCATTTGCCATTATTCCGTATATAAAAATGAAGACAATAACTAATTCCATTTTACTTCATCTTAAGCTTTGTTGCCACAGATATCCTGCTGAGGACCTCATCTCTGTTCGTATTCGTGCATGACCCGTTTGCATTAGTACGTGACATGTATTGGACACAACACTTTCTGGAAGTCATTTTTTTATGGAAGTGTGTAAAATGTATAAAAACAACAATCCATATCATACCCGTAAATCCTAAATATTTATAACTTCTTGAAATCTATCTACTATCAAGGACATACATAAAAATAGATATTATTAAGATTTAGTGTGTAAAATGTGTATATAGATATATTTCTTGCTTATATACAACAAATATCCTATCATATTTGTATCCTTAATTTTATCGTTTCTAAATCCGTATCGAGTCTGTCCTTGTTTCTGCAATCTAGACTTTATGAGAGGTTTAGAATCAGTTTTAGTGTCTACTCTTTTCACTGTGTCGTGCTTGATGTCTTTTTTTTACATGTCAGTCTAAATCTGGATAAAGGAGGGTTTGCATTAGGTAGTCGACATCTAACACAAAACTTTGTTGGATATCTATGAAAATTAAATCAGTCAACAAAAAAATTGGCATAAACCTTTGTTGTTGTTGTTGGTTGTTGTTGTTGTTGTTGTTGTTGTTGCTGTTGTCTACACAACTTGCAGAAGTCTAATAACTTTTAGAATTTGTTACAATTTAGAGTATGGAATGACTAACGAAGTCTCCACTTGCGGAGATGTCCATCTATTGAATACTTATGTTGGAGTTGTTCTGGGGAAGAGACCTACAAATGACGCTTTTAAGGAAGGCAAACGCTCCATACTTTCGCCA
>JANAVB010027141.1:0-57025 GCA_029216955.1 Iris pallida
TCCAACCAAGGTTGTCCCAAAGACGCTATTTGAATTATGAAAAGGTTGGATACCGAGTTTGCCACATATGCGCATTTGGGGATGTCCGTCTGAAGTAGGGGTGAGTATTCGGTTTATTCGGTTCCAACCGAACCGAATAACCAAAAATCGAATTGGACCGAAACCGAATAAGCAAAACCGAAACCGAACCGAATTGGTCAATAACCGAACCGAACCGAACCGAATTAAATCGGTTCGATTTTCGGTTTATTCGGTTTTTGGGTTTATTTGTGTTTTTTTTGTTAATATATATAATAACTAAATATACCTTGATATATTTATTATATACCTATAGTATATACCTATATATATATATATATATATATATATATATATATATATATATATATATATATACATAATTTTTTTTATGTATACATACATAAACTAAATTTTTTTATTCGGTTTTGGGTTTTGGACCGAAACCAAAACCCGAAACCGAATAAGAAAATTTAGTATTTTCAAAACCGAAACCGAACCGATTTTTTTTTTTTAAAACCGAACCGAATTTCTTATTCGGTTCGGTTTTCGGTTCAAAACCGAATAATGCTCACCCCTAGTCTGAAGTGAGAATTTATAACCCACAAGAAAAGAAGTTGGACCCAAGGACCATTAGTGGACATTTTATTGGATATGCTGAAAGGTCTAAGGGGTACAATTTTTTTCATCCCTTATGTTCTGGCGTTTAGCCACCGACACCTGTTTAGCCGGTTAATGTGGATATTTTGTCTTTTGCATAATTGTAATTAAATCAGACTGCAGCTGAATACGATTATGTACCTATGACTCTTTGGACTAGCTAACTTATAAAACTAGATCCCCATGATCATTTTGATGAAGCGTCGGGGACGCTTTACTGCTTTATCTCATATGCTCATTAATTGATGTTTTCTTGCTTTGAATGATTGAGACATAGATGCTCTGTGAGATCATAGGAGACTTGATTGTAGCATGCACCCCCTGTCTCTTGACAGCCATGATCGCCGTATGACGTTTGCATACCTCATATGGAGTAGCTGGCCTATTCCGTCTCCGTATTCCGGTACTGGGACGTGACAAATTTTATTGTCCATCTCACAACACTAGGATTGTTGAATCAAGAAATGTATTTTTTTTGAATATGACTTGATCAGTGGGAGCGATCAAATTAGGAACATAGTACCTGATATTGATCATACAGAGTCTCAACCTTATACTTCAAGCGACAGATTGGTTGTTGTTAAAAATATCCCTCAAATACAAACGGGTGAAGGACAACCAATCGTTGAAGTTGAGGAAATAACTGAAGTCCAACCATTCATTGAAGTTCCACAACTTGTTAATAACATTCCAGTAGATCAAGTTGACCAGAATTTTTCTGGCACTTCTGAACAATGAGTTGAATCTAAAAAAGGCTTTCACAACGAGTTGAATCTACAATGCATGCCCTTACCTCCAAAGAGCTGCAACTTCTCGACTTCACAACTAGTTCAATCTAAAAAAGGCTTTCTCGTAATACTTAAAAATTACCAATATCCCAGAAGCATCAGATTTTGGACTTTAAAGCAAGTTTACATATCGGTATCGGACCACTCCTATGAGTACGGGGATCGACGGTACCGTCATTATTTATCGGGGATCGACGGTACCGTCATTATCGACAGTTTTCGATCGAAATATTGATTTTTTTTGGTAATGGAAAAAAAAATTATGAACATTTTAGAAAATATATTTTATACATCTAGGCATAATTTTAAGTATTTTTAGTGTTATTTCTTAGTATTTTTAACACTGAATGAAATAGTAGTCACCTGCCTACTACTACTAGTTAGCATGTGATGGATGAGTTTTCTTCTTTTACATGCTTGTACAACCTTACTATGTTTTGGTTTTTTTCGTTCAATTTTTTTTGTCGAATTGACCGAAAAAGATACTCCAATGTTGGTATCGACAAGGTCGACCCTGAGCTCATGGGGGAACGGGACAAACTTTCAAAATAGGACCCCCATATATAATGTAAAAAATATTAAAAAAATATTAAAAAAGGGTTACCAACAAGAATTGAACAAAGGACCTTTAATATACAAGTTTAAAGTACTAACTGCTACATCATAGTTGTTTTGTGTTAAAAAGGGCCCATGTTACATACTAATTCTATTTTAGATACAAAATTATTGACATATTTATGTTTAAATTAATTTTTTTGGGTCCTCATGATCTGTGGGCCCTGAGCGGCCGTCCTGGATAGGATCGACCCTGGGTATCGGTCAGTATTGAATATCGATCGGTATCGAATCGGGACATGCCAAACCGTATTACAGTATTGGTCATATCGGATCCGTATCGGTCGATACTGCAAACTATGCCTTAAAAGTCCATTCACCTTTAAGCTATAACAAGTAGACTACACCTGGCATGCATGACTATTGTGTCTAGTCTTTGGGGCTCTTATTCCATGAAAACTGTGGGGATGGGGTCATATAGTGAGGCTTGCAGCTATTGATCTTGATTACGAGATCTTTTCACACTTCTCTTTCCTCGGGTCGTAAGTGTTTACAGTTGTTGGCTCCTCCATAGTCGTAGTCCATTGTAAACTCCATCAGAACCTTCAAATGCATCTGGACACCAAGATTAACAAATGTCATGCATGGATAAGAATTTCAACCTAAAAGTACATCATAACAACAACTGGAGGAACAAATTTACAAAAGCACGCTATTTATTAGAAAAAGAAAGAAGAAATTTTGGTTCATGAGCCATGAATTTGTATCGAATGGTTTTATGGAGACGGAAGAAAGTTTTGAGTAATGTTGGCAATGATTTGAGTTTGTTGGATTTCTCCTACCAATAAAATTAATTAACAGCAACCTGTGGACTAAATGTGATTCCATGAGCCAACGCAAATACTAATTGGGTCACCAAATCAGTTATAGCTCCATCTCTACTATTATAAGGGGGCTTCAAAACGGCTCAAGATTGAGCCGTTTAAGTCGTGTCTATATATCATCAACCATTTAATTTTTTTAAATTTTTTAATTGTGTAAAAAATATTGATTTTTTTTTAAATTTGTTATATATATTTAACGTGGAAAATCGAACTCAATCAAACAAGAAGAATACCGCCCACCTTAACCACATGAGTTAAAAAGAAATATTTGACTATAATTCAATAATATTTTTATTATAAGTGCAAAGCATGTACATTTACTAGTGAGCCATAATAGTTCTTCCGGGAGGCCATACCGGAACAAACTCGAATACTAGTTGGGTTACCAAATCATGTGCTCGTCCCAGAACACTGATTTAAGTAGATAAGTAGTTGTTAACTGAGTTTCTTAGTAACATCCACTATTAACTTCACTCTCCGATTCAAGTAGTTATGATAATTATGGTCAGCAACACTACAATACCAAATTACGAGAAGAGAAACTTTGTCGTTTGACATATTTTACTCCTGGATAGAAGACAGATTGATTGAAACCACAGGGAATGATTTTGAGAGGGTTAGCAGCCCTGCATACATAGACAACTAGTCATTCATCCCTGCATCCAGAGGTCTTGGTCAGATAACATCCTTCTTCAACACCCTCTACCAATACATAACTGTACAGAAAGTAAATCATGGTAATTTTAGTTCATCTAGTCTACCAAAAATAAGATTAGACAACTAATTGTGATGAGAACTCACAAAAATCTCATGCATTTGATTAACAAACCAATTCCCTTTTACATTCAACATGCGCTTCCAAGGAGTCCTCCAACAAGAGTAGCAACCTGCATTATGAGCACAAAATAAAGGTAAAAGGGAATGTGCTAGACATTACGGAATAGGCTTAACCCCAAACATTTGGGAAAGGAAAAATATCAAGTAAAACATAAGAATATTTCTAAAATGGATAAGTATATTATCATTCGACTTCGGATATATGCAAATCAGACTATTTCGTGGTCTTTTGTCCCAGGTGAAATCATAATTTTAGGAATACTGCAGAAGATGCTAACAGAACTCTGAGAAGTAGTTAAGAGCACTACAGTAAGCATATTGTTCTGCACTCAATACTGAATGCCTTTAACTTCTAGTAATGCACATATAGGATAATATTAGCCCATATTGAAAAATATATTCAAGCGTGTAATACACAAATACGTAAAACATACAATCACTTCTTGATACAACACAGATCTCAAAGCACTGTGGCGGTGCCCAGAAATCATTCTTCCCCAAGTGAAAGCAATAGTTAGCTCTCTGACCACCTAAGAAACATCAGTTCATAATATCCTAAGATAATAACAACTGGATACATAAAAATACAAGACATTCATTTAACCTTTAATAGATGGTATCGGTATCAGTATACGGACATTTTCAAATGTGAGAACATAAGGATCCATAAGATACATAGTTTGACAGGCCACATAAACCACTTTGTTACTAATCTGAGGAGACCTATAGGTTTATCCATAATATATTTTTCTAAAATTTTCATTTTTTATATTCTAATTTGATTTTTGAATTCTATTATGAAAATTTTCATTTATGCTAATACTAAAACGTGGCATTGACATGACGTAGACGTGACAACGATTTTAGTGTTACAGATAACATATTTATCCAAATTTATCATTTGTGATATTTTTAATTTCATTTTTGAATTCTATCAGAAAATCTCTCATTTGTGATTAAGATTTTCTAACGCTAAACTCGTCACCATAGCTACACGTCAATGCCATATCATGGATGATGATATCATCCAAAAACTTGGGTGATGAACAGCATTTTTGTTTCTTAATTTGTCCCTCTATTCTTGCCTCTTCTCAAGAAATTCACTATATATATACATCCAAAATTAGTGGTAAAAGAGTAGTGCATGGCGTAGGCTTTAGACTTTGTCCTTCTCTATCTCTATCTTCACCTCACAGATCATGGATTCTCTACTTCAAGCTAAGAGTAGACATTATTTCTCTACTTCAAGCTAAGAGTGGATCTAAGATCATGTATTGAGACCCTAATTAGTCCGAAAAGAACAATTTCATGATATAGATATATAAAATTGATCCTCTAGCTTACATAATATTGCTCCCTTAGTCCCTTAAATCATACTGGCAGATATCTGCACAGATTGGCCATTAGCCAGTATTGGTTCACCTTTGCTTGTATCGGATCTTGGTTTATTTCTTGCTTGTATCGAGTCGCTTGGATATTACACGTAACTAAATGAATTTATCCACCTTGAGTCTTTGACAACTATTTTGAAAAGAAATTTACCAGACATTATGACTTGCTATGTTGCACAATATGAACATATATATAGTAAGGACACCATATGTATACTGGATAGACTCGAATAGGCACAAACTAGTTATGTGCGTTGTACGAATATGAACACAGACACGATACAGATACAATTTTGTCGTAACCGTACAACATAGATTATTGATCCCAGTTTTATGCAGTCTGACTACAACACACATATGACACCAGGAAGTGCCTAGGGAAAGGCCCTATCTTACTTTTTTTAAAACTATTTTTATACATAATTATCCAGATAACTATATTAAATTTAATAAATAATTTTAATTAGTAAACATTGTTAAAAATTGCTTATACTTCACTTTTGAGTTCTGCGAAGTTGAAAATGTCATCGAGGCTTGAATCGTGCATTTAGCAGCACTTTCCTTAAAGTGTTTCGAGCACTCCGGTAACGTCTTGGAGTCAGCACGCCAGAACACCCAGGATAAGACAGCCTTCTGCCGGAGGTTCACCAGACGTTGTGAGACACCGGCGTACGGAAGAACACCTTTCTGGAAAACTTTGGAAAAGAAAAGAAAGAGAGAATGAATACTGAGATTCTGTGTGTTTTAGACTCAGAGATCTGTAGTATATATAGATGGATTCGTGTTGTTTCGTGAAGTCGCGACCCTTCCGAAACAACATTCATTCACCTGTTCGCAGGTTCATTCACCCTTTCGTCTGTCTGGACCGCTGCAAAAATAGGAATTCTCGGGGCGAGGTCCGAGGCCCGAGCCTACGCCGCTCGCCCGATGCCACGTTGCCTAAGTGCACAAGTGCGTCTACAATGCGCCACTATCGCCTCTACGCCGGAGCCGGAGCCGGTGTTGCCGGTGGCAACACCGGCTACATTTTCATGAAGAAGATAAAACAACAACCAATGGTCACCCACTAGCAACCCTTTGGTTGTTGCACACTCCTCATGAGTGCACATACCTATTTAAGCACCCTCAAACCTTTCTCTCTTTCCGATGTGGGACTAAAGTTCCTTCTCTTTCCTGTTCATCCTTATGAACAATAAATAGAATTAATAATTCCAACAATCCTCCACTTGTTCCATAAATGATGAAAAGAAATTCCAAAATACATCACTTAAAGAATGTTAATACAGTTAGGTATCTTTCGATTTGAACCTAACCTTAGTAGATGCAACACAAGATTTTATCGGAATATATGGTAGCTGGGCTTTAAACCAGTTATTCCTTGTGATAAAATCGGTGTTACTTTACACACATTTTTTTGTAGTTCTTCGCCTACATCTCTCGCTTAGCACTATTAATGGCCATGTGCTGATCCTGTCTCGTAAATTTTTATAAGATAAACTCCAGATCTTACTGAGACGGCACCATCTCTAAATTCACATAGGTAAAGTTTTTTCAGTACCTCTGTTGCTTTACAGATACATGTCAACATTACTGAACTTCATTAAGAGTTTTATAAACTCAACCCTCAAATTGCAACAGTCGACATTATTATGTCGTATACATCCAAATCAACAGTTTGTTGTTACCCATTGAATCTAAGGTTAAAATTTTCTTAACATTAGATTGGGTTGCCACTGTTGTTGGAACTCTTACTCAAGGAGTTTCAATCCCATACCTCTCGAGGTAGATTTTACTAAATCCCTAGCTAGTGGTTTAGTAAAGGGATCAGCTAAGTTATAGCTGGTACGCACATACGTAAGAGAAATGATTCCATCTTTGATCAATTTCCTTACGTAGGTATGTCTTAGACTTATATGTCTAGACTTCCCATTATACACTTCGTTGTAGGCTCTTGCTAGAGTAGCTTGACTATCGCAATGTATTGACACTTTTGATACATTGTTCTTAGCCAGCGGAACTTCTAATAGAAGATCCCTCAACCACTCAGCTTTTTGTCCTGCAGAAGCTAGAGCCACAAACTCTGACTTCATGGTCGAATAGGTAATGCACGTTTGTTTCTTGCTCTTCCAAGAAACTGCCCCTCCGGCAAGCGTAAATACCCAACCTGTCGTAGATTTGTTATCCCCGACACTTGATATCCAACTAGCGTCGGTATATCCTTCTAATACGGCAGGAAATCTACCATACTGTAATCCAAGATTTTTGGTTTTCAAAAGATAACCAAAAATTCTTCCGATAGCCCTCCAATGCTCATTATTAGGGTTGCTAGTAAATCTACTCATTTTACTAACTGCAAATGCTATATCAGGTCTTGTGCATTGCATCAAATACATAAGACATCCAATAGCACTTGCATATTCTAATTGAGCGACGGCTCTTCCAGAATTCTTTTCTAGTTTAACACTTGGATCAAATGGAGTGTTTACTTCTTTG
Source organism: Iris pallida (assembly GCA_029216955.1). Lineage (NCBI taxonomy): Eukaryota > Viridiplantae > Streptophyta > Magnoliopsida > Asparagales > Iridaceae > Iris > Iris pallida. Next base: position 7,627 of record JANAVB010027141.1, read on the forward strand.
AACTTTAGGTGTTTGAACTTGTCTAGCACTTTCTCAACATAGTGCGACTGCGTAAGTTCAAAACCTCCACTGTTTTGTATTACTTTGATCCCTAAAATAGTATCAACTATTCCAAGATCTTTCATCTTAAATGTGGAAGTTAGAAATCTCTTTGTTTCTGTAATTCCACTCATCTCGTTGCTAATGATCAACATATCATCAACGTAGAGACAAAAAATATCACGATATTTCCATATACTTTAGTGTATAAACACTTATCACAAACATTGTGAACAAAGCCATTATAAATTATGACTGAGTCAAATATCTGATGCCACTGCTTTGGTGCTTGTTTTAATCCGTACAAGGATTTAACAAGTTTGCATAACTTTTGTTCATTTTCCGGGAGAACGAACCCTTCCGATTGCTCCATGTAAATCTCCTTATCGAGATCTCCATTTAAGAATGCCGTTTTGACATCCATCTGATGAACATTAAGATGATGCAATGAAGCTAACGCAAACAATATTCTAATTGTAGTCGTTCTTGCTACTGGTGCATATGTGTCAAAATAATCAATTCTTTCTCTTTGTCGAAATCCTTTGGCTACTAGTCTAGCCGTGTAGGTGTTTAAAGTACCATCACTATGATACTTTCTCCTGAACACCCACTTACATCCAATAGGTCTTGACCCTTTGGGCAGATCGACAATTTCCCAAGTGTGGTTAGATATTATCGAATCCATCTCATCTTGGATATCATCTTTTCAAAAAAATGAGTCCCGCGAAGCTATTGCTTCCTTAAAGGTTTTAGGATCATCTTCCACCTGAAGAATGATAGGAATCTTTCGAATAAATTTCTCTGCATTTCCTTCTACTAAGTAAAAAGAAATTAGTTGAGAATCTATTTCGTCGGATCCTAGATCCTTAGCCTTTCGAACTCTCTTGCTGATCCGAAGCTCGGGTTGTTTTTCAACTAACCGTGAAGAGCTCTCCTCACGAGACTCTTCATTAGCAGGAATCTCAGAATCCTTATTCTTAGTAATAAGGTTCTCGAAAAATTCCACATCTCTGGATTCGACAATAATGTTAGGCTCTAAGTATAAAAGTCTATATGCTTTACTATTGGCAGCATAACCTACAAAAGCACTTTTGATTCCATGAGGACCTAATTTGGTCCTTTTAGGATCCATGTTTTTGTAATAAGCTATGCACCCCCACACTCTAAAATAAATGATATTAGGCTTACGGCCTTTCCATATCTCATATGGTGAAATACCAATTTTTTTCAAAGGAATTCGGTTCATTATATGACATGCAGTAAGTAAAGCTTCTCCCCACAAACTAAATGATAATTCAGAATGCATTAGCATTGCATTTATCATTTCTTGATATGTTCTATTTTTTCTTTCGACTAGTCCGTTCTGTTGTGGTGTCCGTGGTACAGAACATTCGTGAATAATGCCGTTCTCTTCACAGAAGGTATTAAATTCAAAAGAAAAGTATTCACCACCTCTATCACTTCTAAGTATTTTAATGTTTCTACCAAGTTGATTTTCAACCTCTGATTTGTATATTTTAAAACATTAAAGGCTTCATCTTTATGCTTTAATAAATATACATATATAAATCTAGAGCAATCATCAATGAAGGTAATAAAGTATTTATTACCTCCTCGAGATAATGTGCCATTAAATTCACATAAATCAGAGTGAACTAAATCTAGTAGGTTGGTATTACGCTCTACACTGTGAAAAGGTTTTTTTTAATCATTTTGGATTTTTCACAAATTTCACACTTATCTAAGTCTTCAGAATTGCATGAAATTAATCCAGATTTAATTAATCTTTTCATAGTGCTAATACCTATATGCGCTAATCTACTATGCCATAAAGTAGAGGACCCAATCATGTAAGCAGAAGTAGAAACTTTATTGATATTATTTTCAATGATACAAAGTTTGATCATACCCTCATCGGTATATCCCTTTCCAACAAACATACCATTACGGGTCAAAATTAATTTGTCCGACTCAAAGACAGATTTTATTCCTGGTTTACCCAACAAGACTCCACTGACGAGGTTCCTACTCATATCCGGGACGTGAAGTACGTTAGTCAGAGTTACTTTCTTCCCGGAAGTGAATTGGATTTCCACATCACCTGTTCCCACGACCGTTGAGTGTCCTTCATTTCCCATCTGAACTTCTTGTCCATCATTGACTTTAGAATAGGTCTTGAATGCTGCTTTGTCGTATGAAACATGAACGGTAGCACAAGTATCGTACCACCATCCTAGAGCCTTCCCTTTGACCGCCATGAGTTTGCTCACCGTAGCAATTATGTCATCTGTCTCAGTGAGATTTACCTCACTGTTTTGGGTCTTTCGAACCCGACAGTCTCTGGCATAATGTCCTGCTTTGCCACATACAAAACAGCCGGTCTTGGGTCCTTTGGCGGTGCTGGAGTTCTTGAACTTTTGTTGGTCCTTCTTAGGACCGAGAAAGTTCTTCTTTCCTGCAGGCCTCTTGTCTTTCGCGCTCACCGCGTTAGTTTTAGAAACTCCGTTGTCCTCGGATTTCTGTCTTTCCTTCGATTCCTCTTCGATTCGAAGGTGTTTTTGAATCTGTTCTAGTGAGAAATCCTCAGAGCTGTGACGTAGTTTCTTCCGATAACTATTCCAAGATGCTGGCAATTTAGTAATTATAGCACCAACTTGGAATGGTTCCGAAAGTTCTATCTTTACTGCCCTGAGTTTATAACTAGAACTTGTAGTTTGTGTACTTGGGCGAGTATAGGCTTTGTATCAATTATTTTGAAATCAAAATACTTTGATATAAGAAATTTCTTTGTACCTTCTTCTGCTCTGAATTTGAAATCCAGAGCCTTCCAGATGTCAATCGCCGAAGGATTTTCTGTATAGAGGTCGTACAGTCTGTCCGACAAGATGTTCAGAATGTGACCACGGCACAGCAGTTCGTCCTCTTTGCGCTTTTTGCGTTCTGCCTTGACTGCATCAGAATCTGCTGGAGTGGGTTCTGGAACAGGTGGCAGATCTGGATCGAGGACGTAGTAGATCTTCAGCGTCGTCAGGAGGAAGATCATTTTGTCCTGCCAGCGTGTAAAGTTCGTCCCGTCGAAGCGATCCAGTTTGACTAGATCCTGATTCATGACTTTGATGCTAGAAATTGCAGCCTTGGACGCCATTATTTGTAACACTTTAAGATTGTTAGAAATTACTTGTACTTCACTTTTGAGTTCTGCGAAGTTGAAAATGTCGTCGAGACTTGAATCGTGCATTTAGCAGCACTTTCCTTAAAGTGTTTCGAACACTCCGGTAACGTCTTGGAGTCAGCACGCCAGAACACCCAGGATAAGACAGCCTTCTGCCGGAGGTTCACCAGACGTTGTGAGACACCGGCGTAGGGAAGAACACCTTTCTGGAAAACTTTGGAAGAGAAAAGAAAGAGAGAATGAATACTGAGATTCTGTGTGTTTTAGACTCAGAGATCTGTAGTATATATAGATGGATTCGTGTTGTTTCGTGAAGTCGCGACCCTTCCGAAACAATATTCATTCACCTGTTCGCAGGTTCATTCACCCTTTCGTCTGTCTGGGCCGCTGCAAAAATAGAAATTCTCGGGACGAGAATCGCCGCGAGGAGCCCGAGGCCCGAGCCTACGCTGCTCGCCCGATGCCACGTTGCCTATGTGCGTCTACAAGTGCGTCTACAATGCGCCACTATCGCCTCTACGCCCGTGTCCGTGCCGGAGCCGGAGCCGGTGTTGCCGATGGCAACACCGGCTACATTTTCATGAAAAAGATAAAGCAACAACCAATAGTCACCCACTAGCAACCCTTTGGTTGTTGCACACTCCTCATGAGTGCACACACCTATTTAAGCACCCTCAAACCTTTCTCTCTTTCCGATGTGGGACTAAAGTCCCTTCTCTTTTCTTTTCATCCTTATGAACAATAAATGGAATTAATAATTCCAACAAACATAAATAAAAATATTTTTAGAAAAGAAACCTCTGACTAGTATAGATATACTAATCTCCACATTCTCGATGATAATAAGACACTGACCGTATTTATATATGTGTCTGGATAACCATGATTTTTTTATTATTAATAGTTATATACGATTTCCAACTTCTTGATGATAAGACGTTGGCCAACTTCTTAGTCTGCTAATGTCTTGCTGTCATCAATAAGCTCGAGGTCGCCGCGAGCTGCGGGAGGAGCTGAAGAAAGCTCATGAGGAAGGTCAATTCCCTTTGTCGATCAAATTCAAGTTTTAGGGCATTACTTGCGCATCTCATGACAGTCCTACGCATATTTTTCATGCGCATCTCATGACAGTCCTAAGCATCATGTATAATCAACATTTTGCATGCAAGTCCTAAGCATATTTTGCATGTATAATCAACATTTTCTGCATGTCAATGCCATGCATTTCTTACCAAAGGAAAGGAGAAGTCTGTAATAAAAAAAAGACGGATTAAGGAATATATAACAATTAATGTATTAATTCTAAGCAAAGAAATGAAGTTTGTAATTATAAAATAAGAGAGGAAGGATTCAAATTAAAGGAATATATAATAATGTATAATTGAAAAGGAAGTAGATGTTGGAGAAAACCAGAACACAAGTAGATGTGAAAAAAAAACCATGCCACATTGCAGTTTCAGAATAGGCGGGACTATACCAAGTGTCAAGGGCAACTAAGTATTCAAGCTGAGTCTATCCCAACTCCAACAATATATGCTATCTACATCAGATCAAATATTCATACATGTCCAAGTCCAAACTGAAAGACAATGGTGAGCTTAACCTGATTGCTACGCTTGCGCATGTTGATTCACATGGCGTTGACACTGATTGGTGGATGGAAACTCGTGAATATTGTCACGTGTGCTCTAAGAAGGATATGTTCATGAAGTACGGGCCTACTTATGAGAATGTCTATATTCAAACTGAAGTTCAGGAGATCGGGACAATGTAGCTGAAGCTGACTTCGGAGAAGTCAGCTACACTGGACATGAAGCACGTACCAATAATTCTAAGAACCTAATATAATGGAGTGTTGTGCAAGGCGGACTTGAGGATGGACATCAATGCTGTTCAGATGGTGATGTCCTACAAAGGAGCATACTTGGGAAAGATTTTTGTGTCGAAGGGATGTTTAACTGCAGCTTGTAACTTCTTCTGAAATTATTAATGTAGTTTCTTCTTCTGGCTGTTCTCTCGAGTTATGGCATAATAGATTAGGACATGTGCATCGTAAAAGAATTAACAAGATGTCTAGTTTAGGCCTTATCACCAATTGTGAGAGTAAGAAGGTAGAGAAATGTGAAGTCAGTGTGCAGACGAAGATCGTCAGAAAGTTGTTCAGAAGAGTGAACATGAGCACAGATCTTCTGGACTTGATGCACTCTAATATTTGTGAATTCAAGCAATTCTCCATAAAATCTGGGATAAAGTATTACATTACTTGTACGGACAATTTTTCAAAGTACGCGTTCATATATCTTTCTCAAATCGAAAGGTGAAGCATTCGAGAAATTCAAAGACTTCAAGACATAAGCTGAGCGTCAAATTCGTCAACAACTCAAGAGACTTAGAAGTGATCGAGGCGGTAAGTATCGTTCCTTGGAATTCGCACCATTCTGCAAAGAACATAGAATTGTCAATGAAATGACTGCTCCTTATTACTCCTTAATCCATTGGAGTTGCAGAAAGAAAGAACAAGACATTGACAGAGATGATGAATTAAATGATTTAGATGGCAGGACTTCCAAATGCTTTTGGGAAGAAGTTGCGCTTACGACTACGTTTACTCTGAATAGAGCACCATTTGCGACATCTGACATTACTCCTCATGAACTCGGTTCAAGGTCAGACCCAACTTGAATGTCATTCGAGTGTGGGGGTGTCTGGTGTACGTGAAGCTTCCAGATATCAAGATTCAGAAGCTGGAGACGAGGCGTGCCTTAGTGCGCGAGTCGAAACAAGTACAAAAATTGATTTGAAGAAGTATTAATCGAGTTGGTTTCATGTGCAGGCTTTTACGTCGAATTTTCTGATGTCGACATTTTACCTTATTTGCAACAGAGTTCGCAGAAGTTCAAAGTTTCGCCTAACAATAGGCTAAGACATAGGCAATAGGTCGAATCAACCCGTTAGTTCGAAGGAGCATGAAGTGCTTGAATGGTTAAGTTCGATTTGATGATCGTACAACTAAGTTAAGGAATCGAGCTCCATCAGCTTGACGAAGAGAGAGACGAATCATCAAATTTGGGAGGACTCTGATAATTATTTCCTACTCCATCATGTCTTAATAAATATACCATTGTATGCTAAGTAACATTCGAAGGGTCCACATGCCTGGCTCGGATAAGTATAAGTCGTAGTGTGTTGAACACTAAGATAGAACATGAACATTGACCGTGGATCATTGACCCTAGAACATTGAACAAATGAATCGAAATGTGCATTAAGTGCATAAGTCAAAGTAGAACATTGAATCACTACATCAACGAGTGCCTCAGTGCACGAGTCGTAGAACATTGAATACTCTATCAAAATGTGCCTTAGTGAGCGAGTCGGAGGGGAATGAAACTAAGTCGTAGAACATTGAAAGATTTTATCAAGACGTGCATCAAATGCAGGAGCCATGGAACATCGAACACTAAGTCGTAGAACATCAAAGGATTATATCGAGGCGTGAATCAAATGCACGAGCCATAGAACATTGAACACTAAGTTATAGAACATTGAAATACAGTACTAGGCGTGCATCAAATGCACGGGTCGGAACATATTAGATAACTGTATCAAAGCATGCGTATGTGCACGAGACTTATGAAATATGGTTTCGTATGCGAAGTCGTCAGTTGTGACGCAACGCTACGGAACTGTCGTAACATTGAAAGGTATACTTTGTACGCGAAGTAAGCAGTTGTGGCACAATTGTCCCAGAACTGCTAATATGCAAATGATAGTGTAAAACCCCCGATTTTTTAAATTTATTATTATTTATTTGTCCTAAATAGTGATTTTTGGATTTTATATATTTTAAAATAATATTTATTATTATATATAGCCTTGGTCATGGTTAAGTTTGGAGATGCATGTTGACTAGGAATTATGACATGGCTACTGTACTCATGTGCCATGACTAACATATTAGCCATGTTAGGGATGTACTAGCCATATTCATGTCCCTTGTATGGTAATAAGTCAAGTTGTCGATTAAACCATATTTTGTTTTAATTAATTATTTTATAAGCTTTTGACTTTTAGGGAGACCCCGTTACACCAAATTAGCTAGACTTGACCCGAACCAAACCCAAACCAATATAGACCTGTAGTGCGTCCAAATATATATATATATATATATATATATATATATATATATATATATATATATATAGGCTTTTGGGAAATTAGTTAGGGTCACACGAATTTCGAGAACCAACATTTTTACATAGGCTCTAGGCACCTAGAAATATTTTCTAGAATTTTTCTGAAAATTATATGGATTTCAAATAATTTTTAAATGAATTTTTGAATTTAAAATAAATAATTACCCAGTCAGCACATACAATCAGCCGTCGGGCCCACCCGTCAGCCGTGCAGCACTGGGAGAGCGGTCCACCTGTCGGCGCTGACCCAGCTGACTCAGCCGAGCTGCCAGCTCAACGTCAGCCAAGCCGGGCTGCATTTCAGCCGTCCTATCTGGGCGGGAGGCACACGATCGTGCCATATGTCCCGCTCAGAGCCGTCGACTCAGTGCACCGCCTTTGTCGCCTCTCTCTATATATGTATAAGTTTTCTAGAAACTCTAATTATTTCCCGCCTCCTCCTTTGTGGTTTGAGCTTGGTGATCGTTCGACTTCGTGAAGCGGTTGCGATCATTCCCGACGTCCTTTTCGTATGCCATTTTTTAGAACTGTATCGAGGTTGGTTTTCAGAAAATATAATTTATTTATGTAATTATTTACGTGAATTTCTAAAAATTTATTTGAGTGCCGGTTGTCCAAAATCAACGCGTCGTACTGTTTTCGAGATTCTGGGAGATCCCGAACTCCATTTTGCGAACCGTTTGATGTTATAGAAAGATGACACATAGATCTTATGTATATAATTTTTTCCAAACTTAATAAAATAGTTTAATGTTTTATTTAATTAGTAGAACTCAGAATGGGCCAATGATTCACCGATTTAGTCACGGTTAGCCATAATGACGATAATTTTTACCAAATCGTAATTTTGTGGCACCGTCGATTCCAGTACACTCGTGGCACTGAAATCTACTAGATTACACGCTCAAATTATTGAGTTCGTTTCGTTTGACTATTTAGTCAACGATACGCCTCGATTTTTGTGCTATAGGTCCCGAATTTGGAACTGTGACTTTCTATTATCAAGAATTTATAGTTAGGTTTTTATTTCAGATTATAATTACATTAAATTAGGTGATTTATATGTTGTCCTTTAATTGGGGACTTAACCTTGAATTTTGGAAAGTCAAAACTATGAAACTAGATCTAGAAATCCTAGGAGCATGTAGAACTTGTTATTTAGGAAACCCATGTGTAATTAGAATGCTAAAATAATTCTTTTATTGTATGTAGATTCTTGGTAGGTTTCGGTATTGCAAATTCAACATGAACTTGGACGACAAGCAAGTATATACCTTGCCGAATTGTATAGTGATTCATGCATTTTCTATATTGTTGTTTCTTTTCTGTCTTATTTGATTACCTGCCTCTTATGTTTATGTCATTATTATTTTCTAGTTATACATGCACATGCGTTATTTTCTTTATTATATATATCACTGCTTTTCTTGTATAGATCACGATACTGTTGCGTTGTCCTGTGCCATGTTTACTTGATATGCCTTGACCTGAATATGACGTGGACATGACTAGATGTGATAGACTCGACTTCATAGTACCTTAGGATAGAGTGTTTTATTAGCCGTGACAAAACTATCTATTGTTAGTACCTCACCGGGCTCCGGTAGAGAATCTGTTATAGGACTGTTAGTGTCTCAGCGGACGGCGGTTATTATTACATGTTACTGATAGACATGATTAATATTATATTCTCATGATATATCACCATCTATAGAGTCATTTCCATATGTTATTCTTTCTTGTACTTGTTATTCCTATCTTTTCACGCATGTTATTTACTGTCATATATAGTAGACATGTTATTATGTATCTTGCTATGTCCCTTGAGGACTTGGTGATCTCTCCAGGTTTAGACGAGGTATATCCAGGAGCAGACGAACAAGTTTACGAGTCAGCACCAGACCATGGTACCACTGCAGTTGACGGTGTTATTGATGCTTAGTTTAGTATAGCTTGGACTTATTATTTTATTTTCCGTTTTCTGGTAGTGGATTTGTCTCTACCGGACGTGACTTGAATTCTTGATGATTTGAATTTTTCAGTTTTATATTCATCATTATTTGGACTTGTTGATATCTGTCTATTGTTGTGGATGAGAAATAGAATTACATGTTCATAAGACTATATAAATTACAGCTTAAGATGTTTTCCAATAGGTTCATTAAATTGGGATTGCCTTTGGAATATATCTGCTGGCATGCTACGTGTTCCTAGTCCTATGTATTTTGGGACTATGGCGTAACATTTTTGAGGTGACCCATGCAGGTCAAGTTAGCCATTTCAGTACGTTATTATGCCGAACGGGCATGCGAATAGGATTAGACTATTAGGATCTCATCCATATGCCTTGACACGTTTTTGATCTCTATCATCGACTTCTGTTGAATCCTTGACTTGCATCCTGCTTGAAATCTTTCATCGGCTAATGGTTTTCTTTTTATACAGATAATGGATCCACAAGATGGAAGCCCGACTTCGGTTAACACTCTACCAAATGCTATCGTGACCCATGCTGATGGGAATCCACTGCCACTTGGGGGCTAACCTACTCAGCAGAGTGATCAGCGATTGAGCTTACAGACGGATAAACAGACGTCGCCGCTGGCACTGATGCCACAGTCAGGGGTTCCTTTACCTCCACCACCACCCATTCCACCGATGTCGTTCATGCCCTTCCCACCGTTCAACAGATGGACGGACAACAAATGTTTCAAATGATATACGCAATGATGCAAGCCCAACAGTTGGTATAGCAACAGACCCACCAGCAGCAGGCCAAAGCACTGAAAGATAGCATAGTGGCAGCTTTAGCACAGGTGATACCACCAGCCTATCAGCCAAGGATTGGATATATTGTCGAATTTAGAAAAATGATACCTCTTCCGTTCTCTGGTAACGAGGACCCTTCCGATGTTCATGCATGGCTCACCAACATAGAGCACCAGTTGGAAGCTGCTGAACTTCCTAGAGAAAAGTGGATGACCGCCATCAGGATGCAGCTGACCGACAACGCCTAATATTGGTGGGAGGCAGAAGAACAAAGATTGGGCCCTGATCACGTCACCTGGGGAGAGTTCACCAAACTCTTTAAGGAGATGTATATTCCAACAACTGCTCGTGCGGAACTTCGGGACAAGTTCCTATAACTTAGTCAGGACAGCATGACCGTAGAGGAGTACAACGCAAAATTTTTGCGTTTGAGTCGCTTCGTCCTTACTTGATTCAGGCCGAGAAGAAGAAGGCGGAGAAATTTTACGACAGCCTTCATTACGATTTGTAGATGCTGGTAGGATCTATTGCTCCTACTTCCTACTCGGCCGTCCTGACAGCAGCACGATGCCAGGAGCGTATCAATAAAAAGGAGGCTAGCCAAAAACGTTCACATCCAGCAACAACATCAGTTAGAGTACCGTAGGAGGGCATGAAAGACGTCTCATCTGTCATGTCCCGACTTTATGAATCGATGTATCTCGAGTCAAGACGAGGACGACCGGTTTAGCAAGTCGGGACGTGACAAGTTGGTATAAGAGCACAGTTCATACCTCGGACCTTTCGAAAACATTTTCTTTTAGATGTTGCGATTTTTCAAAAATTATGCTTTTTGACATATGAGGCATGAAATAATCGTTCCATACAGATAAGTCCGTAGATATTTTAAGAATACTAACGGATTTGCTCAATTTTGTAGGAATGTCGAAGAGAGTGGGTGTCCCCGCTGTCAACGCCACGTTGATTAGCACGGATAACACAGAGGACGTGACACCTAACGAATCCGCCATAGAGTGATTACTGCGCCTCATGGAAGTCCAACAGCGCCAGGCGGAGATGCAGCAACGACAGCTGCAAGCACAGATCCAGGCCCAAATCAGTGCCCAACAAAAGCATATGGAGGCACTGACCCGGATTGTAAGCACCATAGCGACCCAACAGAATTCGACGACGGTCGCGTTAGAAGAAGAAGTGCAACCAGTAACGACGAAGCATGTGTCTTCCTCTTCTCTGTTCAAGGCGACCAAATTCAAGAAAATGAACCCGCCTGACTTTAATGGCCGAGCAGAGCCAGTCATGGGGTGGCAAGTGAAGACTGAGGGCCTGTTCAATCTCCTCAACATCAAGGGGTCCAAGAGAGTTGGGTGTGCAGCCTTGCAGCTAAACTTGAGGGCCTACGACTGGTGGGAGGCGAAGAAACATGAGCTCCACGAAGCCAACCCCAATGCCAAGATCTCGTGGGAGACGTTCAAACTGGCCTTCCTCGAGCAGTACATTGCTCGTATCGTTCGTCGACAGAAGGAAGACGAACTCATGTCCTTGAAGCAGGAAAATATGTCAGTCGAAGATTACGATGCGAAGTTTGCAAAACTTGCGAAGTTTGCCGGGGCCTTCCTGCCGAACAAGGAAGCGTGGTGCGAGCGCTTCCAACAAGGCCTGAATGACGATCTGCGTCGGGACGTCATGAACCAAAGATGTCAGACCTACAAAGAGTCATACAATGCCACCCTTGATAGCGAGCGGATCTTTGGTCGAGCTTCGCAAAGGACCGGGTCAGGCGTCCGTAACAACTTCAACAAGCGTCCTTATGACGCGGGAGGATCTGGTGTGCCAAAGCGCCATAATATGTTCGAGTATCGAGGGCCTCACCCCGTAGTACGGTGCCATCGATGCGGCAAGATGGAACATCTGGCGGTCGATTGCCAAGGGGGATGCTTCAAGTGTGGCCAGCTAGGCCACAAGACGGCAGATTATCGAATGGGGAGGGCTTACCAATATCCACCAAGGAACGTCCAAAATTAGAACATGGCACCTCCCGCCCAAGCAGTGTCCTAAAAATCGTCCAACTCGGGCGCCTAGGCGCTAGGCGGAGCCCCAACGAACCGATTATGCTAAAATCGGCCAGAAAAATCGGTAGGAGTCAAAATCGGGTCTAGGCGGTCAAAATCGGGTCTAGGCGGTCCCTAGGCGGCCCTTAGGCGGCCAATTTATTTTAAAAATTCAAAAAAAAAAAAAATTGAAACAAAAATATATACCTACCTGCCGCCGTCGTCGTCGCTGTCGTCGCCGCCGTCGTCGTAGTCGCTGGTGGTGGCGGCGGCGGCTGCTGCTTCTGCTGGTGGTGGTGGTGGTGGTGGCTGCTGCTTCTTCTGTTGGTGGTGGTGGTGGTGGTGGGAGGGGAGGTGGTGGGAGGGGAGGAGGAGGAGGAGAGGAGAGGGGAGGAGGAGAGGAGGGGGAGGGGAGGGGAGCGGCGGCTGCTGTTATGCTGTCTCTCTCCTCTCCTCTCCTCCCCCCTATATTGACATATATATAAGGAAAAAAAATCGGCGCCTAGGCGCCCTAGGCGCTAGTCGGCCCTCCGGCGCACCGATTCCGCCTAGCGCTTTTTACAACATTGCGCCCATGGCACAAACGCAGTGCCCGTGAACCCATAAAATCGCCAGGGAGCGCAAGGCCGAGTCTATGCACTGACTCAGGACGAAGCGTTCGCGTCCGACACTGTTGTGACAGGTATATTATTCTATAAAAATATACCTGCTAGAGTACTGTTCGATTCGGGTGCTACGCATAGTTTCATATCTGCCTACTTTGTAGAAGAGAATAAATTACCCATGCAATTATTATATATGAATCTTAGCGTTAGCACTCCATCGGGAGTGGATATGCCTACTACTCAAATTTCTAGGGATGGTTACATCTGCATCGGAGGAAAAAATCTATCCTTAGAAGTTATAGTCCTCGACATCAAGGAGTACGATATAATCTCCGGCATGGATTGGTTGGGTGCATGCCACGCGACTATCGAGTGTGCGGAGAAGAGAGTTGTGTTCCGCCTTCCTGGCGAAACCGAGTTCTCCTATTCGTGCGGAGCAGTGTCAAAGACGGCAATGGTGATATCGACGATTTCGGCAAGGCGCATATTGCATTCTGGTTGCAGCGGGGTACCTAGCATCAGTTCGAGACACGAGAACGAAAATTGCAGGTACGACACATACTGAAGTTGTGGCAGAATTTTCTGATATGTTCTTAGACGAGTTGCCAGGGATGCCGCCGGATCGAGAGATAAAATTCAGCATCGACACCTTTCCGGACACTCGACCAATATCCAAAGTACCCTATTGAATGGCGCCGACAGAGCTTAAGGAACGGAAAGCAGAACTACAAGAGTTGCTAAATCGCGGATATATTCGCCCTACTGTCTCCCCGTGGGGTGCTCCAGTATTGTTTGTAAGGAAGAAGGATGGATCGATGCGGCTGTGCATCGACTATCGGAAACTTAACAAAGCCACGGTACGAAACAAGTACCCGTTGCCAAGGATAGACGATTTATTTGACCAGTTGCAAGAGGCAACGATATTTTCCAAGATTGATCTTCGCTCAGGCTACCATCAATTGAAGATCAAGTCCGAGGACGTGCCGAAGTCCGCTTTCCGAACTCGATACGGTCACTACGAATTCCTAGTCATGTCCTTCGGCTTGACAAACACTCTTGCCGCTTTCATGGATCTGATGAACTGGGTGTTCCGACCGTTCATAGACAAATTTGTCGTCGTATTCATCGACGACATTCTCATATATTTGAAAAGCAAGGACGAGCATGTGGAGCATTTGAAGACGATGCTACAGACTCTACGTGAACATCAACTTTATGCCAAATTAAGTAAATGCGAGTTCTGGATGAGCAGTGTGACGTTTCTTGGACACGTTATTTCAGCTGAAGGCGTTACGGTGGACCCAAAGAAAATTGAAACGATAGTTGAGTGGAAGCGGCCTACCTCGGCAGGCAACATCCGAAATTTTCTCGGCTTGGCAGGCTACTACCGAAAATTTGTGAAAGACTTTGCCAAGATTGCGTCGCCTCTGACTCGCCTCACTCAGAAGAGTCGCATTCGAGTGGAACGACGATTGTGAATCTAGCTTTCAGGAGTTAAAGAAGCGGCTCGTCTCAGCTCCAATCCTTGCACTTCCGGACGGATCAGAAGGGTTTCAGATATTTAGCGATGCATCGAGAACTGGCTTGGGATGCGTGCTCATGCAAAGGGATAAGGTGATTTTGTTTGCTTCGAGACAATTGAAGCAACACGAGAAGAATTATCCTACGCATGATCTTGAGCTAGCGGCGATTGTGTTTGCATTGAAGCTATGGCGGCACTATCTTTATGGTGTGGCTTGCAACATCTATACGGATCATAAAAGCCTCAAACATATCTTTACCCAACGGGACTTGAACTTACGGCAATGGCGTTGGCTCGAACTCATCAAATACTATGATCTGACTATTGAGTACACACCGGATAAGGAAAATGTTGTGGCAGATGCTCTGAGTAGAATGTTCGCAGGGTGCCTGGCTATCAACCGTGACATACAGCGAGACTTGGCAGAAATAGGCATCGAATTCCGAATTTGATACCGTGGAGCACAATTGGCCCAATTGCACCTTGAGTCGAGCTTGGACAACAAGATAAAGACTGCACAGGAGGACGACCCATTCCTGAAGAAGATGCGCGAGCTGATTTCGACAGGAAAGATAGCCGACTTTATGGTGGATGAGGGTGGAATGGCGTAGATGAAGGGGAGAATATGCGTGCCGGACCATGCCAAACTTAGAAAAGAAATTCTGACGGAGGCCCACTATGCGAAGTACTCGTTACATCCTGGAAGCACCAAGATGTACAAGGACTTGTGCACGACCTTTTGGTGGCACGGCATGAAGAAAGACGTCACAACTTTTGTGTCACAGTACATGGCCTGTCAACAGGTGAAGGCCGAGCACCAAAGACCAGGTGGGGAGCTACAGAACCTCGACATTCCAGTATGGAAGTGGAACGACATCTCTATGGATTTTATCGTGGGCCTTCCGAAGGCGCCGCAGGAAAATGACGCGGTTTGGGTCATTGTCGATCGATTGACCAAATCCGCTCATTTCATCGCTATCAAAGTATCATGGAACGTCGATCGGTTAGCTCAGATCTATATCAATGAGATTGTCCGACTCCACGGGGTACTTGCCACAATCATTTCGGACAGAGATAGGCGATTCTTGTCACGTTTCTGGACGAGTCTGCAAGCGGCGATGGAAACAATTTAAATTGTGCCATATTTCTTAAATATTGGTACATAATTATTATTTTTTTTTTATAAAATGCTTTCCTTCTAGATATATAACCTTATATATTATAATCAAATTTATACCAAATCTTTTCCAATCCCATATATTCATATATATCTAAATTTCCAATATATATTCATAAATATTTGAATTTCTATATATAAATATATATCAAAATATATAGATATCAATCTTCAAATCTTTTTTCCACCCATATATGCAATTAGATGCATATAAATATATACCCATATTTATATAGTTGCCATATATAGATGCATGTATATATTGAGATAGTTAAGATAGGACCGTGTAATATATATATATATATATATATATATATATATATATATATATATATATATGTGTGTGTGTGTGTGTGTGTGTGTGTGTGTGTGTGTGTGTGTGTGTGTATGTGGCGCGCGCGTTTCCAAATAAGGAACTTTCCATATATGCAAAACAAACTGCCAAACAAATCCCACATAAAATCCACCATTGGCTGACCCCCTTAACCTCTCTTGGCCAGAACTCTCTTCCCATATTCCTTATTTTATTCGGCCAACTTAAAAACCTAAACACATATATATGTGTATATATACAAATACTTTCAACTAACCGTAACCCTAACTAACTTTCTTTCTTTCCCACCACCCTAGACGACACCCAACCATCTCCCCCTCAATTTTGTGAACCCTAAGAGCAGCCCCAAATCCTCCTTCTTCATCTTCTCCATCATAAAATTAATCATTTTCATCTACAACATCAAATCCTTCCATCTTTCCATCCCTACAACACATCCTTCACCAGCTTTTCCAAGGAACCACCATTAACACCACCTTCATAACCATCAACACCATCATCTTCATCTTTCCAAAATCAAGAAGAACACCCAAGAGCAAGCAAGGAGGAACACACATTGGGCAAATCAAGAACTCGCTTCCAATCCCTTTCTTGACGTTTCTTGGTAAGCAATCCAAAACCATTTCCTTGATCTTTAAATAGTTCTAAGAATATGTAAATCCAACAAATAGAAATACTACTATTAGAGACATAAAAATAGATTAGAGAAGATCATAAGTAATGGTTAATATATCCAAAACATGTGTTCTTTATATCCAAAAGAGTATAAATTCGTCATAGTATTCAGCCTCGTTTTTAGCAGCTATAGCAACTTAGAAATGCCATAACTTCCAACTCAGGACTCCGATTAATTCCCCATTTTTTAACGGAACCGTCTCGATGTTAGTTTTCCAAAGATATAAATTAATAAGCAAAATCCGATTTGGAATTTTTTATAAAATTAATTGAGCATCAGATATCCGAAAAACAAATGTGTTTCGTATTTTTGCGATTCCAGGAGATTCCGGACACAAAAATGCGGTATGTTTGAAGTTTCGAAAAGCGGACCCAAAGGTACAACATAATCTAACCCCAGAATTTGGTAAATAAATCTAATAGGTGCAGTATTGGTTACAAGTAGAGGACAAACTATACGACATAAGTTTTTACAAGTATTCATAAAAGCATGGATATGGATATAGTTATATCACCAATAGACTACGGATATAACGTAGATATTGATTAATATGAAAATCCGAGTGATAGAATATTCATTGGTTCATTCACATATTGACATTGCTTATTTGTAAATAGATTGTCGAAACTTAGACGAGGGACACTCTCTTAATCTACAGCTTGCGGAGCCAAATAATACTTTGCCTATTTGATTTACAATATTTACATGCTTATCTTATTTCAGTCATTTACCTTGTTATACTTTTACATGCTTTTCAAGTTCATTACCTGTATACTATTATGATTATACATGTTTCTAGTTACACTTGCTCCTAATTAGTCATGTTGACACAAGATGTGAGGTACACGGATGAGTATTGCATTGCATGCTAGGTGATCTTACATGATCTTGATTGGATCTGTCCTTTGTTAGAAGACTGAATAGATGTGTCATGGATGTGAGACGGACAGTAGCATGTGGTGAGGAGGACAGTCACTAGGCGTTTGGGCATAGTTACCGTTGTCTCTTTACCACAGCTGCAGAGATTTCATGGTTACCACAGTTTTCTTATCGGGACTGCGGAGATTTCATGGTTACCGGACTTCCCTATCTGTTCTATTACGCCCAGTCCCAATATACGTAGGATTAGGAATCAAGGTTGTAAAAGGCGCTAGGCATTAGGCGGACGGCCACCCACCACCTAGCGCCTAGACGGCCTTCTAATATTAGGCAGTCCTCGCAAATAAAAAATAATATAGGACTTAAAAATATGCTTAAGTAAAAAATTATACCCCAAATTCAAAGCCTCTCATAATAACTAAACATAGTCAAATTCATCGTACAAGACTACAAGTTCAAACATAATTCAAATAGTTAACACTAACAAAATATAACAATAACAATACAAAATAACAATATCCCATCTCTTTCCTCTAAGTGTCCGTCGGCACGGACCCCACTTCATTTTCATAGTCAACAAAGGTGTAGAAGGATCATCAGATTCACACTCAATATCCTCATCTCCTCCGTCTTAGGTGCCATCATCCGATTCAACTTCTTGTTCTGGCACGACAATTCTTCTACTTCTTCTAGGTTGTAAGTAGTTGTCCGCACCTGATGCTTGTGCAACCATTGTCCAAGTCCCGAGTGTGGTCTACTATCATCTTCATCATCATCCTCTACAACCCACACTTGAGCATGTGTTGGCACACTAGAATTTAGCACATCATTAGTCACCTCTTTTTTTTTCTTGTTTATGAGTTTTGCATTGAATTGCACGTAGACTAGATTGTTCAACCTTTCCACATCTAGCCTATTTCTTTTCTTTGTATGTATCTAAAAATTCATACAAAGTTAGATATATATTTTATTATTGAAATTAATAACGAAGTAGTAAGTATTATGAATCTATGATTATATTATACTTATCCCCTCAAATGTGCTCCAATTTCTCTCACATCCGGAAGAACTTGTAGTTAAAGCTAGAATTTCTTTTGCAATTCTCAACAAATTGGGGGTAGAACCTCCATAGTTTGACCACTAAAGTACTATTGATCAAAATAAATTGCAATTATTAGCAAATAGAAATTCAATTTCAATGAAACATAAATCAAACATTATTAGCAAATAGAAATTCAATTTCAATGAAACACAAGTCAAACATTATTAAATAATTATATAGTTATACCTGGATTATACTTATCATCATTGTTCATACATCCTTTCAAGCAAATAGAAATTCAATTTCAATGAAACATAAGTCAAACATTATTAAATAATTATATAGTTATACCTGGATTATACTTATCATTATTGTTCATACATCCTTTCAATGCCAAAGGTCTTCCAAATGAACCATCCTTTATCTTGTATTTGCCCAACTCCTCGTTCATGATTTGATCTTGCATGTCCAATTCATCGGGAAAGAAAGTCTCAACACATTGTATAAGGCCATCATTAAGTGTTGGATCATCAAAGCTACTAGTATCCTTATATGCATAATAAGGATTCAACAAGTAGCCCGCCAAATGCAATGGGCTATCAAGGCGATCCGCGGCTTTCGAATCAATGATTTCAATGATCGGCCTATAGCTCATCTCATTGTTTTGAAACACAGTATTTAGTTGTTCTCTTACTTGCTTGAGTTTCCCATAAATAAAACCCATTGATGGATTCTTATCTCTGTCGGTCAATCTTAGTAACTTGACTAATGGAGCAAACAATTGCAAGCATAGTGCTACACCAGACCAAAAGCTTGTACTTACCATAATGGCATAGGCTTTCTTTTGCGGTACCATGACACAATTTGCTTGATTTCCAATCAGAAGAACCCACCATTGCATAAAATTGATGCTTCTTCTCAAACGAACTTTGCAAAGTCAAGAATGTCGTTACAAATCGAGTCACACCCGGTCTCACTATGTCACGTCTTTTTGTATATTTTTTCATCATAGCCAATGTCCTATGATGGGAATAAATGAACACTGTGAATGCCTTTGCTTTGTCGATCACATCTCTGAACTTAGAAATTTTAGCAATCTCTTCAAACATAAGATCTATTGTGTGAGTGGCACACGGGGTCTAGAAAATAGTAGACCTCTTCTCCTTCAATAACTTGCGGCCGCCATGTTATTCGACACATTATCCGTCACAACTTGAACTACACTTTTGGGCCCAATTTCTTCAATGCACTTGTCAACATAATGGAATATATATTCCCAAATGTGCGCATCTGTTGAAGCTTCTTGTGAAGAATGAAAACTTGTACCTTAAGGAAAGAATAAAAGAACATTTTATTATTAAGCAAAAAATATTTTACCATTAATACTTATATATGAATTTTACCATTAAGCAAAAAATATCATACCTTCAATACAATTGATGCACATGTTCATAATATTCTTCCACTTACGGTTGGTCCAAGCGTCGGTCATAACTGAACAACCACTTTTAGCCCATTCTTCTTCGTGCTTTTTGAGTGACTCTTTAGTTTTCTCCATCTCTTTCTTCAAAAGTGGTTCCCTCAACATATATTGGCTTGACTTCCGATAACCTAGACCGAATTAACCAACGGCTTCAATGAACCGATCGAAGCTATCAAGGGTAATAGCATGGAAAGGTATGCCGGCCTCATACACCCACTTAGCCAAATATTGATGCACAGCTTCCGTCTTTTCCTTGAATAATGTCTCATTCATATTTTGTTGTTTTAGCTTCTTTGCCGGATTTGCCCCACTATCGAGATTGATGGATGTAGCCCATTTGTCCATAGCTCCAAGAAAATGTGATCTTTTCTTTGATCCCACAATTTCAATTTCTTCTTCATCTTTCTCATCAATTTGTACATCTTTTCTTATGATTTTCTCTTGTTTTTTCTTCTCCTTCTTCTTGACTTTGCTAGCTTCAATAGCCACCTTACATTTATCTTGATCTTCTTTCGCAGATCTTGGACATGAGGCCACATTCCCCTTAATATGTCCTACATGTTGTTTGAGCCTACAAATCCCTCCAGAACAAATTTTGCCACATAATTTGTATTTTAATTTGTCTAGATTTGTAGGATCAACCAATGAACCATACTCCCATCCAATATCAGTAGAGAAACGCCTAAGTACCGATGAACTTGAAACGTTGACATTGTCAGAGGATGCCGTATTAGATCCACTTCCAGACATTTTTCTATTTCACATAAAAAACATACATAAATTAGTCCTACTGCCACAATTTTTTTTCTTTCTATTTAACTTAATTTTGTAATAAAAAGTATATATTTTTTTTCTTAAACAGGTGTTGTTGCCAAGTAAAACAGCTGCTGCCAAGAAAAAGAATAAAAAAAACAGCACTGTAGCCAAGTTAAACAAAACTGTAGCAGCAGTATTATATTCGACAGAAGAAAAAAAACATTAGAAGAAAAAGAAGAAGCAGAAGAAGAAAAAGAAGCAGCAGAAGAAAAAGAAAAAGAAGGTCTCCCGTCTCCCGCTGAAGACGAAGAGAAGAAGAAGAAGAAGAAGGAAGAAGGAAGATGAATCACCTGCTCCCGTTGCTGCTGCTCTCTACTTCTTATGCTGATGCTGCTCTCTACTTCTCGTGATGCTGCTGCTGCTGCTCTCTCCAATAGGGTTTAACCTTTAGTTAACGGGTTCGGGTCGGGTATGTCTTCTTAAGTCCTGGAAAAAACAATTTTTTCTATGGTCGGACGACCGCCTAATCGGCCGCCTACATCCGTCTAGGCGGCCGATTTATCCCGATTTAATGGTTGGCCGCCCAGTTGCCCGATTCCGGCCTAATCCTAGGCGGCTGTCGGGCGCCTAGCGCTTAGGCGCCGATTTTTACCGACTTTTAGAACATTGTTAGGAATACACAAACATACAAGCTACGTATTTAACCAGACTCTAGTTCGACTCAATACGTATAAACTGTCGTGGTATCTAAATATACCTATTAAATCACCTATCAAATATCTTAATCCACATAATGAATAAATATCAAGAATAAACAATATGTATCATGGTCTACAGCCCACTAACATATATGTTTGAATAGATCCGAAGAACAATATAGCTCTATAAAACTAGACTATAACAACAATAAAAATCAGGACAGAACTATAAAGTACATATGAATAATAAAAGGCACGAAAGAAATAATAAAGTGATACTACCATCAAAACTTGAATCCTACAGAACACATCACAACAACTATGTATGAAGTCTAGCAAACACCTAGAGAGATCACCAGGTCCTCAGAGGGACGTAACAAGGTGCATAATATACATGCTAAAGTAAAACAGTAAACTGACATATCCAAGTGCTATACTAAACCAAAATAACATAACTCTGTTGAGGACAACGTTCACAAGCGTAGGCCGTCCAAAAATAAAAGAAAACCGGATAAATATAGTCGTAGCTCCGGTCAAGAGTCTCAATAGTAACTAAGAGAGACTGGATGAGGAAAACATGGATTCTATTCGAATAATTTTATTCCATATATATAAAGTATAGTGCAAAGCTTGGCCCAAACAAGTAATAGCTGTCCTCCCCGTCCTAAATAATCACACAAGTCGCATCTACGACTCATATGATCTGACCTCAATCTAAACGTCAAGTCTTATAATATATATGCATAAACAATAACAACATCTAGTCCTGGTCCTATAATATTCATGGAATCCTGAAACCCTGGAATCAGGATACAATATCTGGCTAAGCAAAATGTGTCATATCACCTGTCGTAGTCCTATAGGTCTCAATGGAAAATATCCATAATAACACAAGAGGTCTCTAGGTATCGATACTAGACAATACCAGCTATTGAATGCACACGAATAATTAACACTACAGCAAAATTGTGTTTTAACGACACTCGAAGTGTCATTAATGACTTTCTACGTCACTTTTCGAGTGTTGGCTAGAGAGGGTGTCATAGATATTTTTTAACTTTCAACGACACTACAAAAGTGTCATGTAATATCTTTATGACGAGATTTTTTTAATGTCGTATAATGCTTATTTTACGACACTTTATTGGTGCCATCTTAACATGCTTCAGTGACGGTTAATAAGTGTCGTCAAAATTATAACACTTTACATATGTCATCTAAAAGTATTCAATGACAATTAACAAATGCCATGGATATTTTTTTACAACAATTTTTATGTGTCAACTAAACATGCAAATAATAAATATCATTGATGTCATGACACCTTATAAGTGTCGTCTAAATTCACTTCAACGACACATTTTAAATGCCTTAAAAACATCATCAAAATATCTTTAAAAATATAAAATTATTTCATATATATATATATATATATATATATATATATATATATATATATATAACCAAAACTATTTTCACAAATAACAAAACTTTAATGTGCTAGCAATAATATATTAAAATATCTCAAACCTATACAAAGTGTACTACTTCTTAGCGTCCAACTATTCCCAGTTTTCAGCTCTTAAATACCAACTCTTAAATACCAACTAAGCCACAACTATTACTTTCAACAAGTCAAATAAATGTACGATAAGCCAATACAATCCTTTCTAGAAACAATAAAGCCATCCTGCATAACAGGACCTATTACAATAAGTATGGAATTCCTCTCCATGGCATAACTTCAAGCTATAGCGATCCATGGCACCACTCGTTCTTGAGCCGGCCACATCTTTAGTAAATATTATGTCTGAAATTTTTTCTAAATTCTCTTTTATAAGCTTCGATTCCAAAGAATTGATATTTCCAGATTCTTGATTTTGGTTGTACCTGGAATATGACAACTAAGATGATACATAACAAAGAATTAATCCCCACCCCACCCCATTACAAAGATTTGACTATCTCCACAGTTCCAATATTTTTCATATGTTTTTCTAATTATGCAAGTCATGGAATATAAATATCAATGGCTATTTGATTTGACAAAATGAAGATGAAATGCAAATATCAGACAAGAAAGTCTTTATAAGACTTCTGTCTATTCAAGTACCTCTTAGTTGGATGGTTTGATCAGCATTTGTAGGATACATTCTTCTACTCTCATTTTCAAACTGATCCAAAGAGTTGTACCATCCTGCCCAGATTGTAGTCTCCTTAGCCACCACAACCTGAAAATGATCATTGTTTACAGTCTTTCGGGATCGGGACGTGATACCTCCCGCGCCTACAATGTCTACCTCGGTAACTCTGTCTACGCCTCCTACTGCACCACCTCCCTCACCTGCGTCAACACCTACCTCCCCGCAGGGCCGACTCCAGTAGTTTGGAGGCCCTCGACAAGTTCCATAAATGAGGCCCTCACTCCTCTATATAATTATTCTTATAAATTCAACAATCACATTCTCAGTTAAATTCGACAATATATTTGTAGATTTTACATACCTATTCATAGATACTGTGAGATGATATTAGCTATCAAATACCCATAACAAATGCCCAAATTTATATTAAATTTACAAGAAAAAAGAAAAGAAAAGAGATGTTACAATTAAAGAAGAGAATTAGAGAAATACATGCGGAAGGGAGAGGACGTTTCCAGTTTTCTTCCTGTTGAGAGCAATTTTCGAAAGAGAGAGGGAGGAGATAGAAGCATAATGACCAATGTTTCTTTAAAACCTAGCCTTTAAGGAAGCAACATGGACTTCATAGGGAGCTGCAGGCCTTAGCTACTTTTTTTTTTTTTTTATATGGACTTCATAGGGAGGCCGCGGGCCTTAGCTAGGTTTCTTTTTTTTTGTTTGCCCATGGGCAGTTGGCCAGACAAAGGGTTTTTTTTTCCTGTAAAGGCCAAAAAAAAAAAAAAAACTGCAGTTTACAAAAAAAAAAAATTTGAGGCCCCCTTGGGGGAGGAGGCCCTAGGCGCAGGCCTAGCCTACCTCCCCGTGGAGTCGGGCCTGCCTCCCCAACCTCTCCAACCTCACCCAGTGCAAGAACTACCCCTTCATCTATGCCACCGGCAACCTCAACGTCTCCAATCCCGCCGACCCCTCCATCACCGCCTGCCTCTTCCTCCTTCATGCCTCTTTCTCCTTCAAATCCAGCCCAACGTCGACGACACCGGCTCTGGCGGTGGTAGCAACAATGCCTGGGTCTATGGAGGCCTACTCAACACAGCATGTCAATCCCGTCGAGTTGAAGGGATCACGGGTAGAGCTCGGATTGAGAGAGGAGAGAGACATGCTCGAAGTTGAAAGAGATAAAAATCAAGAGAGAGAAGAGACTACCTTTTTTTTTCTTCACAACCGATCCCCAAATCGCGTGAGAGAAAAGATTTTCACATAATTTATTTCTTATGGGTTGGGCTAGTTTCATTTTTCTACTGTTTTAAAGGAAAATATGAAAAATGGCAATTTTTTGAAAAAATAATTTCATGGAAAAATATAACCTACCAAACACTACATATTGATGGAAATATTGTCCATGGAAAAAAAAAAAGGCCAATCAAATACAGCCAATATGAATTGCCAATCCATGGCCTCTTGATGCAAATATTTAGAAACCCTGTTTAAACAGCCTATCTATGCATTCTCAAAACACCTTAAATCAGGTTTACACATGCGATTACCATATCTCCTGCCCGTTCCTTAACAACAGCAATATTATTCTATCCTCCTCCTCCTCACATACCACGTCGCTCCCTTGCAAAGTCATCTCCGTTGAGCCATAAGACAAAGCTTCCTCGGATCCCCCATTCTATGTTGGCGTATGCACCAGTCCATCTGTTTTATGTATCTATCATATTGGAATCTATCTATCATAACAATGCAGGACGCTCATTTTCTTCACCATTAATTTCTTGTTTAACCAAACTATCTCATGGGACTATCACAATCATCTGAACAATTAAATACTAGAGACAACAGTTATCCACATTCGTGAATTTACCGACAAACATGTCCAACTGCTACCTCTACTACCAAAGGCAAACTATACCCCAAAACCAACACCAACAACATAATATCTACCCTACGAGAAATTATTCAGTGGTCCGGTCCCACAATGTGACAATGGTTAGACTTGCTCTCCTCCAATAACAACATGACACAACACGGAGAGAGCAAACAATATGACACTACAAGAATGGTGTGTCATACTGTTATTGGAGGAAAGCAAGACATCAACACTACAATGTGGTGAGGCCGGACCACTGAATAATTTCTCCTACCCTACAACACCACCTCTTTCATCTAGCTATAATAAGGGGCCGTGACCTCTAAATCATGGGAACTGCCATATCATTTCTTATACCTCAATCCACTTTCAATCTGGTATATTTCTACTAGTACAATCTGGAAATTTGACCCGATACAGAAATTTCGGGAATTCCACACGGTCCTATGTCGTGTCGGGCACAAACATTTCTCGACAAGAATGTTGTCAGGAAGTCGAGAACCCTCTTTATGATTTGCGAACAACTGTGTACAAACCATTGTCCAATTACCTATTCTAGTATTATTTGCTCGGACACGCCACAACATGACATGGAGTGGACACAGACACGGCACCTTTTTCAATGTGTCTAATGTATTCTGGAGTGTCCGTGCCCAGCAATCGTTTTGAAATGTCTGTGCTTCTCAGGATCTAGTCCCAGTACTGAAAGCAAGGACGCTACGAAAGTCAGCGTCATGTCCGTGTCGCGTCCCGCCGGACACGACAAGGATACTTTGAAAGCGACCAAGGATACTTTGATAGCGACCAGGACAGAACGTTCCGTGTCCATATTGTTTTTGTGTCGAGTATTCGTGAATCAATCTCACAGCTCTAGTTCAGAATTGCAAAATAAAAAATCTACCAATTCGCATAACCGCACATAAAATTCACAAAAAAAAAAAAAAAAAATTGAAGAAGAAAATTACATGACAGAGGATGTAGTTGATCCGAGAAAATGAAATTTGGATCGGAGTTGATCCGGAAATAGCCAGCCCTAAGGAAGAGGGCCGTAGAATGGGGAACCGGGTCGGGTACGGATCCGATAACCCTCTAACTTGCTCCGTCGGTGCCAACGGCGTCAACTGACGGTCACCTACTCCTGGTTTGTTTTGCGCTCATCCACAAGTTCCCGTTACCGCCCGCCAAAGCGATGCCCCTCCAATTATTCGAGTCCTTTTCGTACACGGCACCGCCTGTCTCAAAATTACGTGGGAGATATTATTGAACCTCGTCCTCTATAGAGGCGGTGACAGCACCGGTGGTTATTGTAGACCCTCGAGTCCGCTATAAATAGATACCCCCCTGTTTTCTTATTCTTAATACTTTTGGGAAAAGAGAGGCACTCAAATTCTACAGGTTAGCTTTTATTCTTATTTTTTATGAATTAATTTCTAATTCTCTCTTCTAGAATTATACGTGTGATTGTGCGAACCCTAATTCTAGATTCGTACCGATCGATGAATATCTAACCCTAATATTTAGTTATACATCTAATATTGAGTTATACATGAGATTCTGCAAACCCTAATTTTAGAATAGTACAGATTGATGAATATCTAACCCTAATCTTGAGTTGGTACTTGAGAGAAGACAACTTCGATTTGATTCGTGAAAGATGATCAAACCCAAATATCTAATTAGTCCTTGATCTGAGTTCTGTTACAAAGGGACCAACCTTAAAATTGTTTTAACTATTGGTCAAAATTGATACTCGATCCGACTGGTTAGGGATAGCCAAACCCAATCTTGATTAGTCTGTTGATTTGTTATATATCAACCCTAATCTTGAATTAGTACTTGAAAGATGAGAAATTCCTAATATTGAAAGATTAGTACTTTGATATCATTTTGTGAAGGATGACCAACCCTAATAATTTATTACTACTCGATCTACTTGAAGTACAAACCATAATCTTGAACAGGTACTCGGTCTCACTAACTCCGAATAGTCTAACCCGAATCTCGAGTTTGTACTTGATCATCTTTGGTAAAGGTGAGCAAACCCTTATCTTTGGCTTGATTATCTTTGGTAAAAGTCAGCAAACCCTGATCTTTGGATTAACACTTGCACCTGATGTGTTACAGATGCATAAAATCCCAATTTTGAGTCGTTCACTGACTTTCTAGTAATACTTGGATTTGCTAAAAGATGATCAAAATCTAAACTTGACCGTCTTTTTTTCTAATTTTGTCATAATATCTGATCCTTGTGATATTTGTGTGAAGGTATTTGGTTAATATATTGATACTTTGCTGTTCGAATAATGATTAGCTAATAGTTTTTTTAATTTATAATTTCAAATAATGTTGAGATCGCTCATTTATTGAAACGATTGCAATATATGATGATCCAATGCTCTGTTCATTGTCTATGAATCCCCTTTTTGATGCACAACTTATTTTGAGATCGAGATTTTTGACTTTCTTTTCTGCTTAGATCTACATAATTGTGTTAAAAAAATCGTGAACAGATTTACACAATTCCCTGGTTAGCATAGCTAATTTAAAATATGTTTCTAAACTTTCTCCATATGTGAAGATGAGGAGTATAAGTTACACAATTCCCTGGTTAGTATAGCTAATTTAAAATATGTTTCTCAACTTTCTCCCCTATGTGAAGATGTGGAGTATAAAGTAGCATTTTTAACTTGGTGGCAGTTCATAAGATTTGGTGGTGCTTTCTTTGTTGCACAATTCGAATTATTTGGTGTTTTATTTTGAACTGCTGTTTTTGTTTTTTTTTCCTATGCTACAATTTGCTAATCGTTACTCTACTATTTGGAACTACTCCCACAGAATGCAAATCTTCGTGAAGACCCTGACTGGTAAGACCATCACCCTTGAGGTGGAAAGTTCTGACACAATTGATAATGTCAAGGCCAAGATTCAGGACAAGGAAGGAATCCCTCCTGACCAGCAGCGTCTCATCTTTGCTGGCAAGCAGCTTGAGGATGGCCGCACCCTTGCAGACTACAATATCCAGAAGGAGTCCACCCTTCACCTTGTCCTCCGTCTCCGTGGTGGCATGCAGATTTTTGTCAAGACCCTAACTGGCAAGACCATAACCCTTGAGGTTGAGTCCTCCGACACGATTGATAATGTGAAGGCCAAGATCCAGGACAAGGAAGGGATCCCACCTGACCAGCAAAGGCTCATCTTCGCTGGGAAGCAACTTGAGGATGGTCGCACGCTTGCGGACTACAACATCCAGAAGGAGTCTACCCTTCATCTTGTTCTGAGGCTGCGTGGTGGGATGCAAATCTTTGTGAAGACCCTCACTGGTAAGACTATTACACTTGAGGTCGAGTCTTCTGATACCATCGATAATGTAAAGGCCAAGATCCAGGACAAGGAGGGCATCCCCCCGGACCAGCAGAGGCTGATCTTTGCAGGTAAGCAGTTGGAGGATGGCCGGACTCTGGCTGATTATAACATCCAGAAGGAGTCTACTCTGCACCTTGTCCTTCGTCTGAGAGGTGGTATGCAGATTTTTGTGAAGACCCTGACAGGGAAGACCATCACTCTTGAGGTGGAGAGCTCGGACACAATTGATAATGTCAAGGCCAAGATCCAGGATAAGGAGGGGATCCCGCCTGATCAGCAAAGGCTCATCTTTGCTGGAAAGCAGCTGGAGGATGGGAGGACCCTTGCTGACTACAACATTCAGAAGGAGTCAACCCTCCACCTCGTGCTTCGTCTCCGTGGTGGTGAGATGTGAGGTGATGCTTGGCAGTCTTAGCAGTTCTTTTGGTGAACTGCCTGTTTCTGATGTCATTGAATAATTGGCCCCAGCTAGTCTATCAATGTTGTGGGTTGTAGTAACTATGTCGTTTTTTTTTAATCATCTTTAAACTCGTTGGCTTGGATGTTATGATGTAATAGTATTACATCCGTCTTATATTAGGATATATCTGATTGGTCTTATGTCCGTAATACATTTTCAACTATCTGGTTTGTTTGGTTCTGGCTGATTGTTCATTTTATCATGTCAGCCATACGTTTTCAACTATCTGGTTTTGTTTGGTTCTGGCTGATTGTTCATCATTAGATGTGGGTATTTGATCATTGGGGTCTATTAGTGTCCGGCCATGTCATATTACTGAAATCTAGGTTTACTGCCATCTTTCATGTCCGTGACAATTTCCTTGGTATGAAGTGGATTAGTTGTTGAGGTTGGCTATTCAAATTAGAACCGAGAATTATCTCCTTCAATGGCTTCCCTACAAAATATGATGCCTGGACTACAAATACAAATATTAGTAAAGAGGGGTTATTTTATTGATTTTATATGATGCCTGGAGTACAAATATTAGTAGGATATGTTATTTTATTGATTTAGGGGCTGTTTGAATAGATGTAACTCTTTGAAAGTGTGAAAGTGGCACTTGCAGCAAGTTGAGTTTCCGTGGACTTGCAGCAAGTGGCACTTTCCAAAATGTGTTTGGATAGAATATTTTTTGTCTGCTGCAAGTGGGAAAAAAATTGGTTTGGTGTTTGGATAGTTATGTAAGTAGAAAGTGGAAGTTTTTTTGGAGATGTGGTAAACCTAGGTATGGTTACCCCCCAATAATTAAATTATTTATCATAATTAAACAAAAAAAATACCACAAATTAATTAATTCTAAAATAAACCAATATATATCCCCCCCTCTCTCTCTCTCTCTCTCTCTTCACAGATTATTTTTTTTACCACAAGTGGCAAGCCTCCTCCTCCACCGCCGCCTCCTCCTCCTCCTCCTCCGCCGCCTCCTCCTCCTCCACCGCCTCCTCCACCGCCGCCTCCTCCTCCTCCTCCACCGCCTCCTCCTCCGCCTCCTCCTCCTCCACCGCCTCCTCCTCCTCCTCCACCACCACCTCCACTGCCTCCTCCTCCTCCTCCACTGCCTTCTCCTCCTCCTCCTCCTCCACCGCCTCCTCCTCCTCCACCACCGCCGCTGCCTCCACTGCCTCTCCCGTTCACCACTTGCAGCCCACTCCCCTCTCACTTTCACCCATTTTTGGCTGCAACTGATCTTTGGAAAAAACCAAAGAGGAGTTACTGCCCACCTACCGCGATGTGACACTTACCGCTCAGTTGTTGCGGCGAACCAAACGCTGCAAGTGCTAAACTGATCGATCACTTTCATGTGAAAGTGCCACTTTCACTCCACTCTCCGCGAACCAAACAGCCCGTTAGACTGGTATCTGTTCTTTGTTTCCTTCCATGTTATGTTGCTCTTAGCCTTGATGGCTTGTGCCGTTTGTTTGCTAAATGTTCCTCGTAGTAGTTGTGAACATGCATTGATACAGACACTTTTAATCTTTCATACTTGCAGGAGATCATTGCCTTATTTAAGTTGTGGTCATCCTTAAGTTGTGGCTTCTTGTTATGATAAGAATGCAGTTCTTTGTTATTGGGTTTTTGTTAATGGGGTGAGGTATAGATTTAGATTTTTGTGGTGAGGGAGGGGCAACTCATGAATGATATTTTTCTTCACATCACAGAGCTAATGTTTCTTTATCTGGTTGTCCATTCAGTACAGCCGAGGGGTTTTTTAAGGGTGTATGGGTGTCTTTGATGAAATTACTTTATTGTTGATGTGCAGGAGATCGTTGCCTTGGGAATCCATTCCAATTGTACCATCTTGGTTTTTACATTTTTATTATATTGATTCATGGATGGATGCATTAGTTGTGTAGCTTCCTGACTGAAATAAACAAATTCTCAGCTCACCAATGGTTTTACTGCCTTTTTTGTTTTACAACAGCAGGCGTTTTTTTCTTAATGCCAGCAACATATCTCCACTCTCCAGCTTGTTTACTGTTTAGACTTTAGTTTAGACATTGAACGTTGTCAAAAATGTCTGCAGCTCTAGGTACAAGTGAATTGTTTTCTTCTATTCCAACAATTCTTGTTGTCTTGTTATTTCATGACATGATCAAAGTTGTGCATCTGATTTCCCTTGAAGCTTTAAATGACACTTTCAAAGAGCAGAAATTTGGGAAATCTTGAACAGTCCTCTGCTTCACTACTAGCCTAACTTTAAAACTTAAAAGAGTTCTATAACTCAAATTTTAAGCTTACTGTTGGTTAAGCTTGGTCTATTGCTGGAAACTAAAAGATGAGGATAAATCTTGTTCAAACAAGGAACGGTTTCGAAGATAATTTTTCAGTTTTTTCATTTTTTTAAAAACTAATTTAATTTTTAATTTGAGAGAATTTTTCAACTGGTCTGTCTGAGACTAGTGTAACTGAGCCTGGTTAAACCTTTGGGTTGGTTGCCACTCCATTCTTGAGCCCATCTCGGATCAATCCACTTGAACAGTGCAATGTGGTCTACATGGCTCTTAGAGCATCCACAGTGGTAACACTCCAAACCATACTCCAAGTTACTTCAAACCATACTCCAATAATTAATTTTGGAGTATTCCCTTCATGTTGGTACACAATGATATAGTCTAAATAAACACTCCAAATTGACAAGTGGCAACACAACATTTGTTTTCCTCCTTATTTTTCTTTCATAATTGACAAGTGGCAATACTCCAAAAAAAGAATGAAGGAGAAAAGTAAATATGGTGGGCCCGCAAGTAATTTAGCTCAACTAGTGGACTCTCCAAATTTGGAGTCTCTTAGCTTTCTACCATTTTTCAAGTGTGGACAAGAGTCCATTGGAGCCATCAAGTGCCACAAAATTTGGCTAAAGACCAAATATAGCACTTAAAATTAGTCCCACTGTGGATGCTCTTAGTAGTCGAACAACTCATTAGTGGTCGAAGGTTCAAAGACCCAGAAGAATCAGATCATTCAGAGTAAAGTCTGTTAGAACATGCATAAGCCACTACTATATATGTCCGAAGGCCTTACAAACTTAGCCCGAAGGTCCCTACGACATATGCACTCTAATTCTTACATCAAAGAATTTAAAGTGCTTCCTCCGTTGTTCAAAATAAAAATTATATATATATATATATATATATATATATATATAAACTTACATTATCACCATATTCTCCTTCATTATGTTTAGAAATAAATACACTGACCCCTCTATGTTGTTTCATGAGTATTATATGGACTACTATTCCGAAAATAATTATTGACCACCATTTTCCTTTATAAATTTTATAAACATAGGAGTGGTCAGTGTTATAAGTTTTTATAGAAAACATGATCCGTGGCGTGTAATTAGTTTCAAAGTATGGATAGTTTCTGTAATAAGTGTAAAATGTAGGATTTTTTTTTCGAGATGCTTAAAATATAGGAATAGTTAACGCAGTTAGACCGTACATTTGTTAACTATCAATTGGCCATGGATGATATATTACCCCCATTCACCACCGAGTGATCCATAACTATGTAATTAGGTCCGTCCTTAGCTATATTCCTGAAGCTAATTGTTGTGAAGCGGCTCGCGTACTGTGGATCAACTTGGTTTGCAGAATGCATGGTTCAAAGGGTCAAGACCGTCCGGTTTACTCGGACACATAATTTCCTCATTGGCTTATTATTTAAGAACGCCAATTCCCTCTGCCATGGACCCATTCATGCTCCCGGTCTTTAATGATGCCATTAGGCATAGCTAATTACCAACATATCCCCAATGTAAATCTCGGGAAAGTACCTGGGAGCAAGGGGGGAACCAGGAACCTGGAACCTGAACTGGGGTGTGCTAGAGTGGATTATGGTGGGTCACGTATAACTTGACTCACAAAATTTTTTTAAAAAAAATTATATATGAAAAAAATAAAATAAAAATTTTGGGATGGGCTGGAGCCCAACCCAGCCCTTCACATGGGTCCGCCCATGCCTGGGAGAGCATGCAAGTAGTGAACAGGCCCGGGGCCACGGGATTGGGTTGTCCTATCCGGAGCTAGTTATGGTTGTCCCTTGATCCTTATTGTAGGTCGATTTTGGAGGGTCACTCGCGAGCCCGACTTCTATTGTGATCACGCTAAGTCTGGGGTTGCCGTAAGCAGAGGGGATGCCCAAGCCTGAAGTCTTATCTGACTTACCCCAGGCCGGCCCTAGTAGTGAATAAAGATCAACTAGGGATGAACATAAAAATTAAAAAAAAAAAATACATTCACTTCCATCTAAATCTATAACACAAGGTTATAGCAGGTACGAGATAAAAAATGAATAACTATAAAAAAAGGATTGTAAACTAAAACATGTTTCACATAAGAATATAGTAATATTTGATCTACTGAAGAGATTCATCATCACATATTCGAATGAAAGAGTTCAAGACTTGAAATCCGATCATGGCACATTTGAGTATAATCCGCAGAGGAGAATCACGAATCATGCTCATACAAAGGGATTAGAGAATGTATTATTTAGATTAATGTTACATTTTCCTTTTATCTTCTTTCAAAATGATTAGATTAAGGGTGCGGCTATCCGCACCCCATGGATTACTAAGGACACCCCAACAGAAAAAAAAAATGGAATTCCTATTCTACCCCCTCTCCCCCATTCTCCCCATGCTGCTGCCCCCACCACCACCACCACCACCACCCGACGCCGACCGACCTCCGCCCCCCCTCCCCTCCTCCCCCGACCCCCCTCCCCTCCTCCTCCCTCCTCCCCCGACCCCCTCCCCCTCCTCCCCTGCTCCCCCGACCCCCCTCCCCTCCTCCTCCCTCCTCCCTCCTCCACCAACCCCCCCTTCCCTCCTCCTCCGACCCCCCTCCCCTGCTCCCCCGACCCCCTCTCCTCCTCCTCCGACCCCCCATCCCGCCTCCTCCTCCGACCCCCCTCCCCGCCTCCTCCTCCCTCCTCCTCCTCCGAACACCCCCCCCCCCCCGCCCCGCTCAACCCGAGGGGGATCGAAGGAGCGAGGGGGAGGGGAGGGGGTTCGTCGGAGGAGGAGGGAGGAGGAGGGGAGGGGGTCGGAGGAGGAGGCGGGGAGGGGGGTCGGGGGAGCAGGGGAGGAGGAGGGAGGAGGAGGGGAGGGGGGTCGGGGGAGCAGGGGAGGGGGGCGGAGGTCGGACCGTCGGGATCGCCGGTCGGGGTCGCCCGCGGGGGTAGGCGGGGGTGGAAGACAGAGCATGGGAGGGGGGGGTAGAATAGGAAAAAAAAATTTGGGGTG
Organism: Iris pallida; assembly: GCA_029216955.1. NCBI lineage: Eukaryota > Viridiplantae > Streptophyta > Magnoliopsida > Asparagales > Iridaceae > Iris > Iris pallida. The sequence continues at coordinate 42,153 of JANAVB010027141.1, forward strand.
TCCTTAGTAATCCATGGGGTGCGGATAGCCGCACCCTTAGATTAATCATTTTAAATATAAAGCAGTTATTGCTCTCAGTCTCAGATGAAACTCCTTGCTAAGTTAACCTACAAATGTCATTTCAGACAACATTGACATTTTTTCCCCTCCTCTCTTTATTTAAAGAAATGGAAGTGATACTGCTGATTAGTTGGGCGGTATGCATTAGAGCTGTCAAAATGGGCTAAGCCCGTTGGACCGGCCCGTCCCGCCCGCCAAAAAGGTGGGTTGGGCCGAGCATTTAGGAGCCCGCCAAACAGGCGGGCCTAGGTGGGCTGGCCCGCTAGTAGCCCGCCCTGCGGTGGGCTAGCTCGCGGGCCAAGTGGGTTGGCCCGCCATCTATTTTTTTATAAAGTTTTTAATTTTTTATTTAGTACATATATGATATATGTATTATAAATGATAAAAATTCTCATTTAATGCAAGTAATGACGTATAAAATATTAAATTTGGTCATTTATTTACATGAATGAAGGTATTTTAAAGAAATATCTACTATTATAACGTTTCGTGTATTTTACTTGTAATTTGATGCATATGAGAGTGAGTAAAAAATATTATATATATGATTTTTTTTTCCTTTTAAGAAACTAAACAATAATTAAAAAATTTAAAAAATTAAGCGGGCTGGCCCGCCTAGCCCGCGGCCCGCCGGTGGGTTGGGCTGGGTTGAAATTTTTCCAGCCCGCCAAATGGTGGGTTATGGTGGGTTACGGGCCGGCCCACCCCGTCGGCCCGTCTTGACAGCTATATGCATTACCCTGTTACAACCGGAGGTGATTGGAGAGGAGCAAGTACATGTCACTTTCTAAGTTTAAAACTGTTGTAATTGATTGATGAGATGATTTCATTAATAGTCTCATAGGCTTTATATAGCCTTTACATCATGGAATATCCAATGGAATATCCTGTGGCATATTCTGTCATCCCAAATATGTCCTCAGGATATTCCCATACTAAACATAACATATTCCCATACTAAATATAACATATTCATATACTAAATATACTGACACTCTCCCTTAAGATGGGCGAAAGATATTCACCAAGCCCATCTTGTCACATCCTCTAATCATGCTCACAGAGCTAAGTCCCTTGGTCAGTCCTTCTGCTACCTGATGCTTGGTTGGAACGTGGCCTAGCTAGCTCCAGTAGTCCACTAACCAACTTCTCCTTGATGAAGAACCTATGGATCTCGATATATTTGGTCCTGTCATGCTGTACTAGATTGTTGGCAATACTAATAGCTGACTGGTTGTCACACCACAGCTTCATCTTGGCTCCTTGATCCAGTTTTAGCTCCACCAGCATATTCTTTAACCAAAGCAGCTCTGCAACTCCCAAGGCCATAGCTCTGTACTCTGCTTCAGTTGTCGATCTGGCTACCACTGACTGCTTCTTACTCCTCCAAGAGGCCAAGTTGTCTCCTAAAAATATGCAGTATCCCGAGGTAGACCTCATGTCATCAGCACAACTAGCCCAGTCAGAATCGCAGTAGCCCTCGATGTCCATGTGATTATTCTTCCTGAACATCAGTCCCTTCCTGGGGGCACCCTTCAAGTATCTCAGAATCTGGTATACTGCGTCCATATGACCCTTCCGTGGGTCATGTATGTAGCAGCTCACCACACTAACTGCAAAGCATATATCTGGACGTGTGTGGCTCAAATAGATCAGCTTGTCCACCAGTCTTTGCTATTTGTTCCGGTCAACTGGTTTTCAATCCTCAACGTTCAGCTTGAACCTCTGATCGATTGGCGTCGCTGGAGGTTTGCATCCCAACATCCATGTCTCTGTGAGAAGGTCCAATGCATACTTACTCTGAGAGAGAACAATCCCCTCTGCGTCTCGAGTGATCTCAATCCCAAGGAAGTAGCGAAGAAGACCAAGGTCCTTCACCTCAATTCCTTGCCAAGCTTTCCTTTGAGTCAGACGATTTTCTGCTCATCATCTCCCGTGAATATCATGTCGTCAACATACACCATAAGTATAGTGATGTGGCCTCCACTCATTCTGAAGAATATATTGTAATCAGCATTGATCTGCTGATATTCTATCCCTATTATCGCTCTCCTGAATCTGTCAAACCACGCTCAAGGAGACTGCTTCAGTCCATCGAAAGACTTCTTCAGTCTGCAGACCTTGTCTGCTGTCTGATTTGTGCCAAATCCTGGTGGTATCTCCATGTAAACCTCCTCCACTAGATCTCTATAAAAAAATGCATTCTTCACGTCCAGTTGGTGTAGTTTCCATCCACCATTCGCTGCCAAAAAGATCAGGATCCTGACAGTGCTCATCTTTGCAACTGGTGCAAAGGTCTCGTCATAGTCGATGTCGTATGTCTGACTGTATCCTTTCGCCACCAATCGAGCTTTGTAGTGCTCAACCTGTCCATCTGGGTTCTGCTTCACGATAAAGACCCACTTGCATCCGACTGCTCTCTTCCCCTCCAGCAGTCTCATTAGCTCCCAAGTGTGATTCTTCTCAAGAGCTCCTAACTCCTTATATATTACCGCTTTCCACTTTGGATCATTCTTGGCAACCTGCCAATTGTTAGGTACAGTAATAATATCCAAATATGCTATAAATGCTCCATAAGAAGAAGATATATGGTCATAAGAAACAAACTGAGCAAGATCCCAATCATATCTGTCCGGAGGATTTCTCGCATTGCTGCGAGTGGTCCTTCGTACAGATAGTGGTATGGGAGGAGTAGGAGGAATGATATCCCTGAAGGTGATGGTGGTGTAGGTGTCTCAGAAGTTGGGACGAACGCAGGCAAGGAACTCGACACTGCCACTATAGGTACTGGTCCTGCAGTTTGCTTCTCCCTCCTGCTGTAGGTAAGTAACTCCCCCTGAGCCGTAGGCCTAACACTTATCATCTCCTCTCCCTGTTTTGCTTCACCTTCATGTTCCTACTCAACCGTGCCTCCATGCCAAACTTCCAAATCAGTCACCACCAGGTTCTCCATCTTCCCCTCTTGTCTTATACTAGTAGTATTAGGCGTGTTGTGTGAAGTTCCCTCCTTGCGGTAGTATGGCTCTGTCGAAGCATGGAAAAGATGAGGTTCATGCGGATTACTTTACAAAACAAAGAGCCGCATGACAAACTCTGTGGTCCAAAATGCCCCAAATTCATGCGGATCATCATTGTTGTCTCAAGCAGATTGACGCAGGCCGCGGAGGGAAGATTTACTTATGCAGCCAAGCTGATCAGCCGCAGAAGCCCATCTGACAAAACTGGCCCTTCTGACAAAGCTGACACCTCTGACAAAGCTGACAAAGCTGACAACTTTGACATATCCTGACAAAAAGATGAAGATAAGACGTGACCTTTCGAAAAGACAAAAAGTGTCATGTCACCAGACATAGGGCCCACGTGTCTGAGAGTTCATGTGGTCCGAGGCATGGTCTGCAGGGGTGTCATGCAGCCAGAGGAGACCTGAGCCGCATGAACCTTATGCGGCTCAAAATGCAGGATCTATGCGGACCAAAAGTCTTCAAACTTCATGCGGCTAAGAGGGACTGCGACCTAAGCCGCATGAGCCTTATGCGGCCTAAAATACAGGATCTATACGGCCCAAAAAGCTCTAAGCTTCATGCGGAGTGGTGGAACTGCTGGTGGGACACGTGGCTAAGGGAGACTGTAGCCTGAGCCGCATGAGTCTTATGTGGACCAGCATGACAAAACACTAAAAGACCTATGCGACCCAAAATGACCCAAGCAGATTGATTCTATTCTGTGACAGGGCACATGGCAAGTTGACCAAGTCCCAACCACCCAAATTTGCTCCAACAAAGAAATCTCAACAAACCACCAGCTGGCAGCCAAAGATCGAGTCTTCGTGTGCTGTTACAGCCACGTGGCCACATGGCCATCTATGCGGCTCAAAATATCCTTTATCTCGAAATCACTATAAATAGCAGGGTACCACACCTATGCAAAAGGCTGGCAATTTTCTCAAGAGCAAAGACTGTGTCTGATAGTCCAAGGAGTAAGGCAGAGTTCCTACACTTCTCCCGAGCCTCCACCGTTAGCCCCCAGAATCAAAACTAAATTGTACTTAGATTGTTTCCTAGGATTTCTTTCTAGGCTCATTCTGTTGTACTTTCAAAGTTTGCAATCATTATAGTTCCTCTGTAGTTCTTGTGTTGATAATTAATGGCAAACACGATGGCGACTCTGCTGGGGACTTCTTTCTCCACTGATGAGAAATTGGTGACGTAATCCGACGCGTCCAAGCTCGGCTCCACGCAGCAGATGCTTGTTGTTCGCTTTGATCAACAAGCATTCAAGAAAATGTTCTCCGATGGGAGCACCAGTCCAGCACAAAAATGAGCTAACCCGAAAAGAGCCCGCAGGACATGGAGGCGCAAGACCACTGCTCCTCGCCAGGCTTTAGAAGAAGCTCCTCTCGCCACTCAAGACGGCAACCAAAGCTCCCATGCGACCTCGCTTCAGACCGCAGAGGACCCCGCTGTCCCCAAATCTGGCAGAGAAAAATACTACGATCTTGGACTTTTGGGGGCACAAGGAAAACTCATGCGGTCGAAGGAGAGGCCGCATAAGGAAGGCGGTCGCAGGCAGACTGCCTATGCGGCAGCCAATCCTGGCTGCAGGCAGATTTCCTATGCGTCAGCCAATCCTGGCCGTAGGCAGATTTCCTATGCGGCAGCCAATCCTGGCTACAGACAGATGGCCTATGCGGCAGCCAATCCTGACAGCAAACAGAATGCCCCATGCGGCCCTATCAGAATCTCTGTCTTTGACCGTCTCTCATGCGGACTAGATCCCATTCGGCCCATTGAGAATGTTGGGGCTGCCAACTTGGACTCTTTCTACTACACACCTTCGGGTGCTAAGTCGAAGAAGTCTAGGGCAGTACGGGCTCAACAAGCCCAGTCAATTGTCCAATCTGCTGACCATCAGCGGATACCGTTAACTGTTACACGGGCCCATGATTTAAAGTTATACAGAACCTCTCGTGTCCAGCCCTCTGCGGTAGACGGACAGGGCAGGTCCCAAAAGTCTTCCTACATCGATCGAGAGCAAGTATGATACCTATGCACCTGTGCGCTCAGGATATCCGAGCCTACAAAATGGATGCAAAGGTAGATCAATCTGCTCTCGACTTGTGAAAAGTATTCACCCACAAACGCAAGAAGAGAGAGGCAACCTTGGCATGCAGTGAGCCCTCCTTAGGACATCACTATACCCAAGTTATCATCAACTGCTGCTGCGATAAGTCGGCAGCACCTGAAGACCGACAGTCCGTCTTCCAACGACTGCACCAGTTAGCACCTGTCCGACGACGACTCGAGAAACAGGTGTAAATTTCGGGAGACGAAGAATTTCTTTTCGTCTCCTGTAATTCAACTCGGAAGGTTCATGCCAGCAAGGGAGGAAAGAAGACAGGCTCCTCCAGTTCAGCAACCTCAGCCAGCACAGCAAGAAAACTCTCATCTAGAGGATTGCCGCCGACAACCACAGGGGGTGTCTACCTAGGCACCCATTCCAGAAAGAAGATTCCAACAGCCGGGGGTGCATCCTCGAGTCCCCTGGGGGTGAACGAAGCTGGGGGTGGTAGTCCCCTGAACATATGCAACAACCCGGTGTTCCAAGAGGATACGCAGGGGTAGCGATCCACTGGAATTATGCAACAGACTTGGATGTTCCCGAGGGTGACCGCCCTCGCCATGACGACGCAACTTCTTATGCAGGGGTTAGCACCCCTTCCGAGTCTGAGGATGAGGACATTCCGATGTTCCCCGACGATTTCTCTATACGAGGGTACGACACGGAGAGCACATCCTCTACGGTTTCATCCGTCTCTTCCCATGTACGGACAGTGTTTATGGAAGGAGATGATAACGAAGGGCCTAGTGATCGACAACGCCTAGAAGCGCTTGAAGTCATGATCCTAACCTTAGTCAAGTCAGTAGATGAGATCAAGGCTACCTAGCCGATTCAACCCGTAAGGACACCTGGACAAACAAGTTTGGGTCCCGCAGTCAACGCGGACTCAAACACGACTGCTCATCCTTTGGGTGACAAGCCCCTTGGAATATCCGCTCCCTTAGCTGCAAACGAAGCCAGGGAGGCAAGAAGACAAGTTCAAGAGCTTCGAACAATGTTCAATGCCCGAGAATCCTTCCGGGACCTCAGAGTACGACAGCCATATCCCGTTGCATGGAGAGATGTTCCTTTTCCTCTGCGGTACAAACCGTTTCACATCCATTCATATGACGGAAAGACCTCTGCTAGCCGGGTACATGAGTTATTTTGAGATCACAACAGACCACTTGCCACATAGTGACGCCATCCTCATACGATTATTTATCGGAGCATTGGAGGGAATCGCGTTCGACTGGTACCGGAACCTCCCGGACAACTACATTCATTCCTTTGACGGCTTCAAACGTATGTTACTAGAAAGGTTCTATGAAGTGGGGCATGATGTGAAGATGTCGTCTCTCATGGACGTCGTTCAGGAGGAAAGGAAGCTAACGAGAAACTACATCGAGCGATTCCGCCAAACCGCGATGAGATTGCCCCAAGGCAATCCCGAAAGCTCCATGATTGAAATCTTCCATAAGAAGTTGCTCCCCGCAATCAGCCTCTGGATGGAGGAAGATCAATTCAGGGACTGGATGACTTTTATCATAAGTGCTACCAATGCGGAGGCAAAGTTAAAGAAGGCTTGCCAGTTGGGATTACATATCTCAGACGGAGAGGACAAGGGCAAACGTCCTGGTACCACCTCCAACAACAACAGTGGCTACACCACCAATAATAGGGACACCAAGGGCAAACAGGCCATGGTTGCTGGTACAACCAAAAAGCCCGAACAGAGGCAAGCAGAAGTTCCGAAGCCCAAGGAGATGACATACTCTTTTGAAGATAGCCATGTCAAGCCTATCTTCGACATGTTCCTGAAAGCGGGTAGGATCCGACTCCGTGATTTAGAGCGCGAGACTCGACTGGCAGAGATGGAGGATCCGAAGTATTGTCACTTCCACCGCTATGTCCACCACCCTACGCAGGAGTGCTTCACATTAAAACGGTACATCCAGAACCTCATCAACTCCAATGCTCTATCGCTGGATTTTGAAGAGGTTACTGTGGCTGCAAACATGGTATCCATTCAGTTCGGCAACTTCCCCCCAACAAAAACTCAAGACGGGGCAGTACCTGTACCCGGGCAATGATAGAGGTTACTAACCTTCCACCTGTCCGGGACCAGACGACTGGGTTGGTGCCTCTCACTACGTCACGAGGAGAGGTCGTGTGGGTGCACCTGGACTTAGTGCCCGAAGTTACCCAGGCGGTGCCATCATCTAGCAAAAAGAATGGTGGGAAGTCCATATCCTGCCACACAATCTCGGCCGAAGCTGAGGAGGCGGCGGCCGTTGTTACCCGGTTTGGTGCATAAGTCCAGCCCACTCTGGGTAATTCAGTCGAGGATCCTCAGCCAACAACGCTGCCGGCTACTGATGTTCTGGGACCATCTTAGCCTCCACCGGCGGACAAATCCAAGCCGAAGGAAACTTGTTTTGACAGGCCGCTCCGTAAGGACACACCTCAGGGGCTGGAGAGACCTTACAACTTCGACATACTGGCACAACTGGCTAATATGCCAACAAAGTTGTCATTATACGAGCTCCTAAGGAGCTCTAAGGATCTTCGCGTCGTATTAAGCGAAGCACTCCAGAATGCTGACGCCTACTTAGCCCAGGTCAAGCCTGTAGGGGAGGACTCGTCAGCAGATCTCCAGGGCAGCAATTGTGCAGATGCAATACCCAATATCGTATTCACCCCATATGACATGTTAATCAAGACCAACTTGCATGATCGCCTACTACACTGGATACATAGGCGACATCAAGGTGGATCGGATGCACATCGATCCTGACTCGTCAATAAGCATTATCCCGAAAAGTTTGCATCAACTCCTGGGCATCCCTATGCACCGGCTAGCATCGACCAACACTGCCATTAGCGTTTTAACTCGGGAAGAAGCTATCCCCTGGGAAAGATCTGCTTGAAATGTAAGATCGGCAACCTAAAGACGGAGGTTACCTGCAACATCATAGACGCAGATACATCCTACAATATCCTCTTAGGGCGTCCATAGATACATGACTATATGATCGTGCCATCCACACTCCACCAGTGCTTTAAGTATGTCAGTAAACATAGCTTCGTAAAGACAGAATTCGCCGACATCGATCCCTTCAAAGGGGTTGAGTCTTACTATTCTTCTGAGGCTTGTCTATATGAAGAATTCAAGAAGCACATAACTGACGAGCTGGAGGCCACAACAGGGTCAGAAGAACCTCTAAAAATCTGTCTCCAGTCACACAAACCAGGCAAAGCCATACCCCTTATCGCGACTTTGCATAAAGAGGTGCCCGATTCCTCCGCCCCAGCTGCACAGATGGAACCAATGGTCATCAGACTCCCGAGGTCCAGCCAGGAGCCAAAACCCGTCGTGGAGCCGATGGTGATCCGATTGCCAAAATCCAATCAAAGGCGATCGAAAGATGCGAGGTCCTCTGTCGAGCCGATGGTTATTCGCCTCCCCAAGACAAGCCGGCTGCCAAGTGTTGATCCGAGGCCCTCAAGCAAGCCGATGCCACAAACAGAACCCTTAGTGGCCAAGCTTCCCAAGACGTCGTCCCAGTCTCCGGTCATGCAGGGGGTAGCTGAAGAGGAGGCAGAACTTGCAAAATATCTGGTTGCGCATGTTGATAGTCCCTCTGCTGATGATGTAATCCCTCTCGACAAAATACCTTATTTCATCAATAAAAGGTTGCCGTTGAACTATCCTGAATGTAATGAGCTTAATCTGATGTATGCTATGGAGCACGGTCTGGACATTAACCTGCACACACAGGTGACAACCGTCGATACCGCGAACCGACTTACTCTCATTAGAGGTGCCTACTTCCTAGTCCTAGGCAGAAGAAAAGGCGATCACACGATCATATTCGGTCGAAAAGAAGGTCCGCAACCTTTCATGCCAGAAGAGTTCGATCTCGAACCCGACACTGGAAGATTGCCGCTCTACTTGTATAGTTCCCAAGCCAAGTACTTCATACAAAATCAAGGGTATGACATAGAGACTACCCCAGGTCTAAACTACGGCAACGGCCGGCGATCGCCTCTGCAGCTGCCAGTCCCGGCTGGGAAACCTCGTGATTATTACAGCAAGTCCAGACGTGGTCTCGGTTATGTTACAGTAGCAACAACGCCCGAGAGCTCCGATGAAGAATGCGAGTGGGCATTCTCACTCATCAAAATCGCCTACATACGATTTCGATGATAGCATTGGGGATATATTCAGGCAGACATTGTCTGTCAACATGGCATCTGCCGACATTCAAGAAGAAAACGAAGATCTGCCCGAATCCATTAAATTGGAGCCATGGGCCCAACAGCTGGATGCATAATAGGAGAAGCACTTTGAACTACGAGACTGTCCCACCGAAGATGAGGTCATGCAAGCTGACCTCGACGATGGATCCTCCTCGAAGCCAATCTTCATCAGTAAAAGCCTGACGAACGATGAGCGGGAGTCGCTGTTGCAACTTGTCAGAGAATATATCGACGTCTTCGTTTGGAGCTACGAAGATATGCCAGGACTAAATCCCGATATCGTACTTCATAAGCTCAATATTCATCCAGACACAAAACCAGTCAAACAACAGCAACGACGATTCTGTCCAGACATCATGAATTCCATCGACGTAGAAGTAAATAAGCTTATAGCTAGCGGCTTCATCCGCGAGGAGCAGCACCCAAACTGGGTAGCCAATATAGTACTAGGCATCAAGAAAAATAGAAAGATCCGAATTTGCATCGACTTCCGCAACCTGAATGCGACGTGTCCTAAGGATGAATTTCCTCTTCCGATCACAGATACAATGATCGATAATACATGTGGCTTCGAGCGCATGTCCTTTATGGATGGCTTTTCGGGATACAATCAAATCAAAATGTCTCATGATGATGAGAAACATACGTCATTTCGAACACCGATCGGCGTGTATGTTACACAGTCATGCCCTTCGGCCTAAAGAATGCCGGTGCTACATATCAACGATCTATGAGTGTCATCTTCAGAGAACACTTGCGCAAGACGATGGAGTATTACGTTGACGACATCGCCGTTAAAAGCCGCTCCAAGGATGACAACTTACACGATTTGAGGACAGTGTTCGACCTTATGCGAGTGCACAATCTGAAGATAAATCCCACCAACTCCTTCCTGGGCGTGTCCAGCGGGAAATTCTTGGACTTTGTTATTACTTCTCGGGGTATTCATATAGACCCCGATAAGACAAAAGCAATCTTGGAGATGAGTCCACCGAGAAACCTTTGCGAATTCTGAGGCCTTCAGGGAAGACTAGCCTACATCTGGAGGTCCATATCTAACCTTTCAGGACGATGTCAACCATTCACCCAACTAATGAAGAAAGGCGTCTCTTTCGTATGGAATGAAGAATGTCAATGCACCTTCAATGACATTAAGGAATACCTGTCGAATCCGCCAGTTCTGGTAGCCCCTGTCGTCGAAAAGCCCTTCCTGCTCTATGTACAGGCAATGGAACACTCCCTCGGCGCCTTATTGGCACAAAACAATGACATGGGACACGAACAAGCTATCTATTACCTCAGCTGGATGATGGTGGGACCGGAGCATAGGTACACCATCGTGGAGAAAGAATGCCTTGCTTTGGTGTTCGTCATTCAGAAAATACGACACTATGTGACAGGGCAGACCATCCATGTTGTCTCACGAGTCAACCCCCTCAGGGTTCTCATGACCAAACCAGGCGCACTCAGTTCTCGTCTAGCCACCTGGGCGATATTGTTGTCCCCCTACGACATGGTCTTCGTTCCATAGAAGGCTGTCAAAGGTCAAGCCTTGGCCGACTTCTTAGCAGCCCATCCAGGCTCAGAGACAGTCAGAATCTATGAAGAAATTCCAGACGAAGTCATCGACTCGAACATGACTTCACATGATGCTGTTTGGCAAATGTTCTTCGACGATGCCTCAAGAACGGGGTCCCAAGGTGATATTGTCGCTGGAGTAGGGATAGTATTAATTTCTCCCTCTGGATTGGTAGTCAATCGGGCGTACTCTCTCACAGAACCCTGTTTAAACAATGTGGCCGAATATAATGCTCTGGTCATCGGGCTCCGACTCACAAAAGAAGTAGGGGTCGAATACCTAGAAGCGTATGGCGACTCGCAGTTGATTGTTAATCAAATCCGAGGCTCATACGAGGTTCGCAACGAGGATCTGATTCCTTATCATCAGACAACAATTACCATCATTGCAACCTTGGAGGGGTTCTTTATAGAGTATGTACCTAGGCTCTAAAATATTGAAGCCGACGCCCTAACAGGCCTCGTCGCTTCCTTGGCAGTTCTAAATCATGCTCATTATCTAGTCGACGTGATAGGCCATGAGCTAGTTTGTCCCCAAAAACAACGTCCAACTAGGTGTGAGTTACTCTACCAGGTGACCAATGATATACAGGACTGGAGACTCCCGTTCATCGACTTTGCAGTCTACGAAATTCTGCAATGAAAGAAGCAACTTCAATAAGAAGGCGTTCTCTCAGATTCTTTAATGACACAGAAACAAAAATGCTATATCGACGATCCTACGACGGACTACTGCTACGCTGCCTATCAAATGCAGAAGCCAAATAAGCCCTATGTGAGGCTCATGATGGCGTTTGTGGGGCTTATTAACATGGCCCAAAGTTGCAGGACCGTCTCCATCGGATGGGCTATTACTGGCCTACGATGGTAGCAGACACTGTCGATTATGCAAATAATTGTAGGGCTTATCAGATTCACGCAGACTTCATACATCAGCCATCCGAATTCTTGCACCCAACAGTGGCTTCTTAGCTATTTGAAGCATGGAGAATGGATATTATCTGTCACGACTCGCACCCTCTTTTCGGACGCGAGCTCGTGAGCAAGCCAGCTACGCATTAAGCGGACTCCAGCCCGACTCGAATACGTAAACGTTGTCACGGCTATGGTAAACTTCCAAATCATGGCAAATAATCTATATCTCAAATCCATAATAAGTGTACGAAATACGAATGAACAAATATGGGTCATAGTCTGCAGCCCATTAGCATATTGTCCGATTAGACTCCAAGAATGATATGAGTCTATAAAATAGCAGAATATATCATGGTATGGAATATAAAGCACGAGAGGAATATAAAGAAATATCACAAGCAAATACCTGTATCATATATCGCAATCCTCTACCATCCCGTTCTTCTTACTAACTCCATGCAATCGTTAAACCTGAAGAGATCATCAGGTCCTCAGGGGACATAGCAAGATACATAAAAATATGCCTATCTAGCAGTTTATCATGCAATAAAGAAAATACAGGAAATAAATGGGAAAAGACCAATCAATCATGAAAACATGACTATACACGACTGGAAGAACCACTATGCATAAACGAACTGCTGGAGGAGAACAAGAGAACATAATGATACGATGTCAACGGATAATCAATCGAATACTCAAATCCTTGCCCCTAGTGTGGACTCGCAGGTTTGAACAACTACTAACCCTCGCCCCTAGTGTGGACTCGCAGGTTAGCTTCAAGAAAACACCCTCGCCCCTAGTGTGGACTCGTATGTTAGCTTCAAGAAAACACCCTCGCCCCTAGTGTGGACTCGCAGGTACGAACAAATGACTACTAACCCTCGTCCCTAGTGTGGATTCGCAGGCTAGCATCAAGGATCACCCTCTCCCCTAATGTGGACTCGCAGGTGCAGAACAGATAACTACTAACCCTCGTCCCTAATGTGGACTTGCATGTTAGCTTCAAATAACTACTAACCCTCGTCCCTAGTGTGGACTCACAGGTTAGCTTCAAATAACTACTAACCCTCGTCCCTAGTGTGGACTCGCAGGTTAGCTTCAAATAACTACTAACCCTCGCCCCTATTGTGGACTCGTAGGTTAGCTTCAGGGATCAAGATACATATAACTACTAACCCTCGCCCCTAATGTGGACTTGCAGGTTAGCTTCAAGAATTCAAGGTACATCAGTTCTGTTATGACTTAATCATCCTATGACACGATGCGACTCAGTCCAAGTACAGGTGATAACACGACACAACCCAATCAAGATACACGAGAGAATCAATCCAATATGAACTACAAAATTAACTATGAACAAGAACTATATATATACATATACTAACATACACGATGTACAAATCACATGTCAATGTTCAACTAGTAAAACTATATAACAATATACATATGCATGTAAATAAACTGTAGAGGGAGGCTAGGTATACTTGCCTGGTGGTTGCGTGTAGATCCAAATACATCTCATTAAACTGATAAGTCGCAGGAGTCAAATCCCACAATAGTCTCCGAAAGCTGAAACAAACATTGCCAACACTTTTAGTATAGTTAAATTAGCTAGGATTGCCTGTCTTTAAGTCCAATTCTGTACACAGGGACCAAAACGATAATTTTGGGCCAAAACGGTGTCCGTCGTTGGACCCGCTTTGCACCGAAAAACGTACCAGAGTCAATGGTCTCTAAAGTCATCAAACTACATGTCTATGAATTTGTTTTGATGATATGAATCCAACGATATGTCCAATTTTGGATTCCGGTGGGCCGTGTACAAAATCGCCCGTGAATCGGATCGTGGGGCCCGCAAAACGGCAATCCGATCAACTATCTCAGAATCGGACCAAACTTGGCATACAGGACCAAAAAAATGATACGGTCCTGTTGGCGTAAGTTTCGTCTCGATCTGACGAACGTGCACAAAGTAATTGAGAAATTTGCACAGAGGTCGATACGGTAAATTTCGACGGATACACATCAAATTCGTCACGCACACGCAACCAATTTGAATTCCGTCAAAGCCCACACATCCACGAAGCCGTTACGCACCTTTCGATGCTTTAGGTTCGCGACCACGTCGTCCGGATTGGCGGGACGCACGTCGTATCGAAGGTTTTCTAGTTTTTCGAAAACAGTTTTTGAGTTTTTTTTCTCTATTTTCAATTCAATTTATCTCACTGCTTAAACCCTAGAAATAAAACTAAAAATTAGTTTCTTCTCCTATAGGTTCTCTATAGGTGTTCAAGTAGATTGCTAGGTTTCTCGGTAGGTCGATCGAATTCTGTCTTCCAAGTTGGAGTCTCAGGATGGTGATAGCTGTTTACAACAGAGTTTTTGTCGACTTCGAGTCGATCTCTTTCGAATCTGGATCGACTCAGTACAAACCGATATGTGGGTTCCTAGAGGGTTATATGGGTGTCCGTAGGATTTTACGGAATTGAAATCGATGAACTGGATGCGTAGAAATCTAGTCGGGAACATGGTACCTTGCTGTCGCTGCTGTGTTTCCTTGCGCGCAGCCGGCCGACTCGGCGACCCGTGCGACGGTGCGCGGTTGGGGTGGCAGCCCAGTCATCGGGGGTAGCGCGTGCAGAGGTAGGGTGTCAATAGGGTTTGACGATCCCTCGTTTCTTTCTCAATCTCGATTCCTATCTACACGCTGTATTATAAAGTTGGGTCGGCTTTCAGGGGATTTGGAATGAGCTCGGGTGGGCTCGGGTGGGCTCGGGTTGGCATGTGCGACTGATGTGGGAAAAATGGGTGTGCTAGGCGGATGGGTTTAGTTAAGGCTTGGTTTTTTCTATTATTTCCTTTTCATTTATTACACACTAATAGATACTCATATATTTACTTATATAATAATTCTCCAAAAATCAAAATATTTTTAATAGAAAATACAATCTCAATAT